>JAKOGI010001617.1:80000-92500 GCA_029747015.1 Carnegiea gigantea
TTTGCTAAGGCAGCTCATAGAGGGCAAATAAAATGGTCGTGCAAACGATGCAAAAATCGTTATTGCCATCATAGAAATGTCATATTTAACCATTTAGTGGCCGGGGCGGTTTGTTATTGACTATAGGGTTTGGGTCCTTCATGATAAGGAGCCATCATTGGTAGTGAAATCTTTGGACACTTCAAATGAATATAAGTCAGCTATAATAGATAATATTACTAGACTACTATATGATCAATTTAGGGAGCCCTTAGAAGGAACAAGTACAGTACAAGGAGGTCCAAACAAGATAGCTAAAATGTTCCATAAGTTGGTAAAAGATAGTAAACAAGGGTTGTTCCATTGGTGCAAGAACTTCTATAAACTCTCATTCATCATCAGGTTACTCATTTTTAAGACACTTTATAGCCCTTGTAATTTGGCTTTTACTTACCCCCTACAACTTCTAAAGGAGGCTATCATAAGGCAACGCTTCCCGAAAATTTTAATGAAGCAAAAACACAGTGAGAGACCTAGGGCTTGATTATATAAAAATACAAGCATGTCCTACTGGTTGTATTCTACATTGTAAGGAGTATGAGCACTCTATTGAATGCCATATTTGTCACACCTCTAAGTGGAAACCAAGTGAGAAAAGTAAGCAAAAAGGGCTAGTGTGCTTATGAATAGAATCTCTTGTATGCCCAAAAAAGTTTTGTGGCATTTTCCTTTGAGACTTGGACTTCAAAGACTATTCACGTCTTCTGAAATTTCTAGATACAAGACATGAGATGATGATGGATGACCTATCCATGAAAATTTACAACATCCTACAGATAGGCGAGCTTAGGAGGAATTTGATTCATTATATTCCAATTTTACAACAGAGGTAGAAATATCATATTGCAGCTTGCTTATAACATGCCGCCATGGATGCCCATGAAATATAAAAGTTTGTTGTTGTCCTTATTGATTCCTAGTCATTAGTTCGTAGGCAATAACATCAACGTTTATATTCAATTTTGATAGAGAAGCTTATTGATTTGTGGAGTATTAGATTAGAAACATATTATATATAAAGGGATCAAACCTTCAAGACGTTTGTAGTCCTTCATTCTACCATTAATGATTTTTCGGGAAATTTCATGTTGTCAATTTGAAAAGCAAAGGCAAGTTTTCATGTCCGCCTTGTAGTTGTGACACTATTTCATTGTATTTGAAACATAGTAGAAAAATGTGCTATAAGGGCAATAAATTTTTAGATGTATACTGTCATTGGTAAAAAAAAAAGTTCATTTAATAGTCACATTGACGAGAGGGACACTCCCAACCCATTATTAGATGTACAAGCATTCCAAGAGCTATCCAACTTTGAAAATTCATTTGGTAAGACACGGAAAAAAAAGAATGATAGCAATTGCCTGTAGAAGAAAAAGTCAATATTCTTTAAATTGCCATATTAGCAAGATAACGATGCCGACACGAGTTTGATGTAATGCATATTGAAGAGAATAATATAATAGGGACATTATTAGATATCTCAAAAAAGTTGAAGGATCATGTGAAAACTCATATTGATCTTGTCGAATTGAATATAAAAGAAAGACTTTAGCCACAACTTTCCAAAGACAGTAAGCATTTTTTATTGTTTTAAAAAGCATGCTATTCTACGTTGCCAACGAGAAGGCGATTTTTATCGTGCTATAAAGGATGCAAAATTACCTTATGGGTATGCATCAAATGTAGCAAACTGTGTGAATTTGTCCAAAAGAAAAATATTGTGTTACAAAAGTCCATGATGATTACATCATTTTGCATTATTTGCTTTAAATTACTTTAAGAAAAGCATTACCTAAGCATATAACTATCCCTTTTATAAGATTGGGTGCCTTCTTTTGACATTTGTGTAGCAAGGTTATTAAACCTAAAGACCTTCGTAAGGGGTAGCTAGAAATTACTAAAACCATTTGTGAACTTGAAAAGATATTCTTGCCATCCTTCTTTGTTAGCATGGTGCACTTACCTATCAATTTAGTACATGAAGTCAAGGACGTTAGGCTTGTGCAATACCATGGAATCCTTCATATTGAAAGATTTTAGTGCAAGTTAAAGTAACATGTGTACAGTAGAAATCATCCAGAGGCCCCCATAGGAAAAGGATACTTGATCACGGAGTACTAAACTTTTTAATCATGGTATATGCATGAAGGGACAGCAAATCTCAATAAACGTTTAAATTAAGATTTTGAAGCGATGACTACTAAAATTCATGAATACAAAAAAGTTGCATTTGCAAATGTTGGTCATCCACTTGTGGAAAAGAAATCAAGGAAAGACAACCTCCTCACTTTGGATGCTCTCTTATGGAAAAGTTTATATTGGATTCACTAAGGTATGGTTAAATATTTAACTGACCCAGTGAATTTGGATAAACATTTTCATAACTACTTAGGTTGTGGTAATAATTTTATGGGATACAACTACTTGGCTTAACTACGTTTTAGAGGATAAATATTTTTACTTTGGACCGAAATTTTTTCAAAATCACGAATTGTTCCCAAAATGGAGTACAAATTTTAATTTTTCCTTTTTTAGGGTTTTTAAGAAATAAGTCCTACCTTATAAGTTTTTGCCTCTTATAATAACATTACTAGTACTAATTATCACAAAACTACTACTTATATTATAAATATTATATTTTCTATGATTATAGGTCCCCCATGCTCAGCAAATAGTAAAACTTCATTAGAGAGGTTTGACCATTACATGAACTTAGTGGGCAATCCCTTGTCGTTCCTCTAGCTTCAAGTCTATAGAAAATTTGAATCTCAACCATCCCTTCCTTAGATCATGCACGACACAGCTCTATTTTATTTCCTACGTTGCACTGTAGTTACTAATTAAATTTTTATATTTTTTATGATGGTGAAACTTTAGTCAAGAAACACATAAGTTTTGACTGAATAACGTTTTCTACTAGGAAACTACTTTTATTGGAAGCTTGAAATTGGAAATATTACAATGAAAATATTTGAAGAGGGACTTCAACAACTAAGATTATCAGAGATGCTTGCTCAAAGAGAAGTGGAGAAACCTGACTTTTTTTTTTCCTTAAGTATGTTGAATGAGTGTATCCCCTTACAACACTTAGCTTCTCCATTTATAAATAAGAAGAAACACATAGGATGCCTGTATGGCTACAGTACACATACTGCTACAAAAAATTATCACATGGCTATAGTCGACGGCATTATTATAGTTTTTTGACATTGTGACAAGATAATATATAATGGTGCAATGACGTTTTCAAAGCACTGGATGCTGACAAGACGAGTCATCCATAGTAATATTCTGTATGCCTTCATCTCTACTAATGTTTTCAAGTCCACCAAAATCTTCATCTAGTTTAAGACGCTTTGAATGCACTTTTTCAAATACATCATTCAGATTTTTTTTTCTTTTTTTCTGATAAGAATTTTTCGAACCCAATATCAAAGAGATAGTTGAGAACATCTACTGACACAAATCCTTCCACCATCATGTACTTGCCAAATTTACGATAATAAGTGAAAGTAGTATTCCACAATGCATTAGTATATTTTCTTATACAATAATACCCACATTTGATGTTAATTATTGCAAAACCCAATGCCACTTGCTAAAGCAAGATCACTAATTATTCCTCATCATTATGGAAACCATTCTCGGAGTTGATCATTAGGATCAATAGGATTAATTAATTGAATAAAAAAATAAGACAGTTTGGCCTTTTCATTTTTATATTCAATTAACATGCAACTTACACGAGTATGCAAGCTTATATTTTTAGCGACTCTTATTAGTCTATCGGGAGATGTGTAAATCCAGTGGATTCTTTGAAATACACACTTTTGAAACCTAGTTAGACTTCAATAGAATGGGTACTCTGGATTAAGATTTTTTGTGAGCTAAGCCACCATCCCATATTCCTAGGCCTTCATTATGGCATCATTTAAGTAGATTGAGTTAGTTAGGAATCTAGCACCGCCAACTCTAGAGTTACCAAGAGAGATGACACATACCAACCCCCCAGCCAACTTGTGGCTCCGCTCTCAACCATTCCAAAGTTCAAGCCAATCATACTTCATCACATAGGTCACTGCTCTAGCACTTCATTCTTATTTAACTTGGCTTCTCACCACCTAAATGACATCTAATTAGGCAATCTCTGCTTTATTGGGAAGCTCAGATAGTAAAATTTAAGGTGATTTAATAAAATCACAATTTAGGTTACATTTTAACTCCCTAAAGTGATAAAATCCCCATCTCATACAGTATAGGTTTTTATTGGTAAACTTGCTGAGTTTGGGTGAAGCTTAAATCCTACCTAATAATGGCCAATTGATGCAAGCCTAAGTCTTACTGATTTGCTAAGATGTCTATTTTATCCTCATCTGCTAAAATTTGGCGTTAGATTTCACAATTTGGCAGAAATGACCCAAATATGTGGAGTATGCACAAAAATCTAGTTGTAGAACAATCTAGAATTTGGCGTTGATTAAGGAGGGTAAAATTATAATCTTTGAGATTGCTTAGTATGGAGTGATTTTCATACACTAAGGAAGATCTTCCAAGTTATAACATCCCTATTAGTAGTGTAGGACCTTCGAACAGTTTTCTATACGGTGGGGGATTATTCCTAGAAAAATATGGCTCATCTTAATTGTAGTTATCTTAGCATATTAATTTATTTTTCTAGGATATTTTGTAAGCCCCCTCTTCATCCACTTTCCACTAATACAATAGTTAATTCCTACCTAATTACCTTCATGTATTCTTAGCTTTAGTTGACCTATGAAATGAATGGCAAAAGGCCTTCTTCTCTCAAAAAATCTTTACATCTTTATCTCTTAAATTAAGAGTGGTGATTAGAGTCTTTCCTTTTAAATTCTTCATTGGTAGTTAAGAGCCTCTTGGAGAGGAATTTGGTGGAAAGTAATTTATCTTTCATTAGTTTCTTATCTTGTACACAAATCTCACATTCTTATTGATTGTTTGATATTGAATCCATTATTTCCTTTTTATATTGATTTTGAGAGTTTGAGGATCATCTTCATCAAATTGGTATCGTAGCCAAATGAAAACATTCATCTCCACTGATTCAATCAAAAACCCTCATCATATTCTGGTTTTCACCCCCAGAACTCCACACCTTGACTCTTTAAAATTCTCCTTCATTTACCCACCTTAATCAGCCCTCATTGGCCTATAAAGAACCTTCAAAATAGATCAAACATAATCTCTAACCTAAACACAAACCCAAGACTCCACAAAAAACCTTCACAAATAGGGAGAAACACCAGGACAGTGCCGACCACGGAATATCCTTGGTGGCCACAACCATCCGTGGCAGGCTTATTTTCCTCTATTGTCATTCCTGTCTTCCTCCGGAGGCTACTACGACCCTTCTATGGTAACCCCCACACGATCTATGATTCCCCTATTTTATCTTATACCTTCTTTCCTAACTCCACTTTGGCCAATGAAGGAGATTCCTTTCATTCTAGGGGCATTCCACTTGAACAAGCCCATGGAATGAAAACTCATAGGGTCATGATTGAGCATTGATAATGAGTGAGACAGCTTGCAAGGGAGCTTGGACAAATGAAGGGATATGGATAATGAAACCTTTACCAATCAGGGATTTGATGTTAATCCCGTCGACTTCACCTACTTATCTTCTCATGAAGATTATGACAATGGGGACAGAGGTACCAGAAGTAGAAGGCATCAAAAGGATGACCTTAAAGACTTTAAGGTTGAAGACCCAGAGTTTGATGGAAAGCTCAATCCGAAAAACTACATAGGTAGGGTTCAATCTATGGGCAGTATCTATCAGCTTAAAGAGTGTAATGATGAGAAGGCTTTCAAATTAGTCATTCTCAACATGAAAGGGTATACATCCTTGTGGTGTGAGAACTTGAAGAAGAATATGGCAATGGAAGTTACGCCCAAAATCAAGACTTAGTTCAAACTCAAGAACTACATGAAAAAGAGGCTTCCACCATCCTCCTGCAAGCAAGACCTCTACCTCAAGATCACTTATCTTACCCAAGAGAATCTCAAGGTTGAATACTATATTGGAGAAAACAACTCCAAACAAGGGTCGGAATGCATAAAGAGTTCGAGCTCTAAATAACTAGATTTATCAAAGGTCATCCCCAAACATTGCTAACAACATAGACTTTGCAACATTATCTCTCATTTGATAAGGTTTGCAATCTAGATATCAAGATTGAGAAACAACTCAAGGGTAGAAAATCTTTCTGTACCCTTCTAAAGATTGAGAAACATTAAAAGTGCTTATTAGAGTCTTTCCTATAGAATTCTTCTTTGATGGCTAAGAGCCTTTAGGAGAGGAATTTGGTGGGATGTAATTAATCTTTCAGTGGGTTCTTATCTTTTATACAAATTTAACATTCTTATTGATCTTTTGAGACTGAATCCATAAGAAGCAACTTTAGGTGTGATTATTTACTTGTTATGTTGATTTGGAAAGCTTAAAGATCTATTTTAATCACAAGAAGGCCATAGTACTCTATGGTTCCCAAATATCATAGGAATAGTTTTAGTAGCCTATGTAGGTTGTTATTGAACCATTTTTGCTTGAGCTAGGCAATTATTTTTGTTTCAACATCGGATGTACATCTCAAGTAATTCATTTGTAATTCTAAATGGTTGAATATCTATGCTACTAGATATGCGGAAGACAACAACCCAAAAAATGATCTATTTTTTTCTAAGAAATTTAAAAATATCCATAAGAACCTACTAGAAGGAGAGACACATTCTAGCAATAATGACATTTTATTTTAAATTTTCTCTTTTTCTAGCAGGATTTCTGCTATGTTAATCATCGTTAACAAGACAAGAAGTTAAGATATCTACCAAAGAATTTTTTGATCCATGTATAGGCTTAGTACAAAAGAAAATTTGGTTAAGCCATAATTGTCAACTCATAAATTAGCCTTTCACTTGCATGTTTGATATTTTTTTTTTCACAAGACCAAGTATTCATTTGCAATAAATTTGAATAAGAAAAAGTTATGGGGCTAAAAACATTAAGAACGTTTTAATTTATATGACTGGAAGGACTTCTTTTTACCGTAAGATACCTGCATTGTTCTTCATAAATGCTTCCACTATAATAATTGTGGAGTTTTTCTCATTCTTTGATTTTGAGTACTATAATTCAGTGCTCATTGCTAGCATTTGTCTCAAGGATCAAATCATCATGGTGATTAGGCAAGTGAAGAGCAGGAAGATTTTTGCGCATCTTTTGAAGTTTTTGACAATCTTTGAATCACCAAGGGTCCAAGCCCAAATTATTTTTTTCTTAAGTTTTTATTGTAATGGATTTCTTAATTTAGCTAAGCCTTTAATGTAATATAAAGCATAGGTAAGACACCTAAGAAACCTTTCTACTTGCTTCCTATCTTCAATCTTCTCAGGAAAATTTTCAATTTTTTTCTAACATATGCTTTTGTGAATGGTTCATCTAGCCTCTATTTCTAGACCTAGAAACTTTGTTTTTTGCTCACTATAAATGCACTTGTTTTTACCAACGATAATCTGATGAAAAATAGATCTTGGTTGATAGGTAGAATGTCATCTTGTGCTATTTTGTGGTCAAAGAAAAGACAAGATTATCATCAATTTAAACCAGATGATAGTGATTGAGTTCCTTTAGGATGTTATTGATTCTTCTTTGAAATATATAAGGTGCTTTCTAAGAACAAGTGACACCACTATCGACTCATAATGCCCTTGAGCGGTACTAAAAGCGATTAAAGGAATGCTTTCTTCACCTATTTTTATCTTGTTGTATTTGCTTTTATAGTTTAATTTCGAGAACCAAGAGACTTCTTAAGTTCTATTAGAAAGGCCTATTTTGTTAGGAATATAACAAACATCAAAGGCAGTATTTTTATTAAGCTTTTTATAATTTATTATCATTCCTAGCATTTCACTTTTTTTCTTTAGCATGAGTTCCTAGCATGAAAGTAGGACTAGTATGAGGACTCCTACTATTCCTATTAACCTTTTATTCAAAAGTTCTTTCATTTGTTTATTAAATTCTTAGATATCCTGTGCACATGCACCATTTGTTTATGTATAACATTGTTGGGATTTAACAAAGTAATCTTTGCAAATGACTTATGTTTGTGCCAAACCTTTAGGCGGATTATCAGAGTATAGTTCCTTGCATAATTCTTCTTGTTGCTCAACAATTTCCTCTTTAATGGATAACTCAAGTAGTGCGATCACTAGTGCTATTTCATATTGTGTAGGGATTACTTTATCACCTTGGTGGCTGCGTGTAAACTCAATCTTCTAATGTGTGTATGCCCCATTTAATTTATCAATGGGAACCCAATGACCATTTAATGTAAATATGATTTGGCTTATGGTCTGTGTATATGGACAAAATCGCCTTTGAAAATTATTTCTAATAATCATATCATGACATGATTGATCTGTAGCCTATGAAATTAGTATAATGCATTAGCCTCTTTCTATTTTAATTGGTTACATTTTTTTGGCTTCAATGTGGCCTAGTATGGTATCATCAGTTATTCTTAATTGTGAAGGAGTCTTTACCTTTTTCCACATCAATTTTGGAAACAAAGATCTTTTTCGAAAATCGACAGAACAGCCACGGTCGATGTAAGTGTGCAACTTATATATATTATATCCCTCTAAGTATATATTTATGAGGATATAAATACTAGTTGGATGAGTATTAGTGATTTCATAACAAATCTCCATAGCCATAATTTTGACTCATTCATCCTCAAAAATTGGATCACTAGAGGTCTTTATTTTGTACCCAATGATTTCTCTAACCGGACTCATATTTTGATCTACATTATTTCCTGCAGGTTCAAAATTCATTCTACTCATTTCATTAGTCATACTAATTGTATAATCTTTTTTAATTTCTTTAGCTGTTTAAGATCGTTCTCCTCGTTTTGATCTTGTACTCATATTTTTTAATAGTTGGGGTTTAATGGTAAATTTTTCATTCTCATAGATTTTTATTATATTTTTATTAATAATTTTGTAGGATTGGTAAACCTAGCTATCCAAGGCCTATCAATTTTTTTCTCCTGTGGATTAGACTTTATCATTTGAATTTTTTGCATTGAGGTAGGACTTTAAAATTTTTCTTCCTCTGTTGTTTTTACCTTAGTTTTTAGTCTATAGTATTATTTAATTTGTTGATTATTTTCTAAAAGATCCTTAGTAGATATCCTCCCCTCTTCACATCCATCTCAACAGTTTTTTATTTTAAGGGACAGAAAGTTTTTAGTAAATTTATCTTTTAGGCTTGCATAATATCTAGATCAACAATTAAATCCTATTGACCTATTACACAAATTGGTCTTAATCCTTGTAATGATCATATCATATATAGAATATAAAACTGAATGGGTTGTTGTATGAATGGCGTTTGTCATTATATCACTTGTTAATTATTTTTTCTTTTGTTTTTTTTAGTTAACAACTTGATGCAGTATCTTCATAAAATTTAAATCAATGATAATAATTAGTAAAAATAATAATTTATGCAACTATGTCTTGTGCAATTATGGTAGTTGTTACAAAAAAAAAAAAACCTACTAAATTTTTTTCTATATATTTTAAGTGACTATGGCACATGAATGGAATCAACTAACAAATTAATTACAAGAAAGCATCACCTAAACTAAGCACCAAAAGAACATAACCAAACGTACCAAAACTAATAGAGTTGGGATACATATATATTTTTGAATTTGTTAAAAATTATATAATTATCTGTGTAATTGTTTTTGTTGCTAAAGAGAGATAATATATGCAAAAACTAACCAAAAGTATATATATGCACAAAAATATAAATCTTTAAATGTATTTAGTTATTTTTACAACTAGCTTTGCATTGAAAATGTGGCAATAAGAATATATCTAGTCATTTTTAGCATTGAAAGTCATTTATTTGCCAATATCTTAACTTTTAATTAATCCTTGCCTTTAATTATCCAAAATTAATCGATGGTATGCCCGGGAATGATAGCTTTCATAAGTTTTGTTATAGAAATCTACTAGGCATCCACTAATTTGTAACGTTTGGATTATTTATGGTGTTAACATTAAGTTTGACTATCATCACTATTTTGCCAATGGTTATGTTAAAAACTTTTGTAATTCATATAAATACTCCTTTCCAATCACAAAGGTAGCCTAGTAAATTTGTAATTAACCATTGATCTTATTTAGCCTTACGAAGCGTGATAATACTATGCAATTATCCTCCATTGTAATTCGCATAAATACCCATCTCCAATCACAAAGGTACATTGCGAAGCAAAATAATGTTCGACAATCCTCTCACATTTGCTTTTTCAACTTCTTTATTTTACACTTTATTTTCAGCGTAGGCAAATGGTTGGTTCAAGAAACTTCTTCTTTGCATTCGAAGAAATTTAGTAGGTTATTGCAACTTGGGATTGAATTTCAATCATTGAACGGAGGATGCTCTTTTCTTATGAAGGTCTTAACATGTTCAACCTAGATCATCTCTACACCTTACTCACTACTAACGCATGCTATCTCATTTTATATATCTATGATATTAGTGTAATTTTTTTGATGATGTCTATTGCATATATAATTAATGTAAGGAGAGTAGATATCTGATATTGAGTTGATACAAACTAATGCAATTCTAACTTTATATTGTCCCCATGAGAATGTTAATATTTTCATTGAAGTTAACTATGGTGTACTTTAATTTGATGTATACAACAAAGTTGAATTATTACAAAGAAAGAAATTAGATTAGTTAGCTCTCTGATATAAATGGCAACCCCAGCATCTTTGGTAACGTCTAAATAATCTTTAGAAATTGTATGCAATCATAAAATGACTCTAAAACACTTTATTCAACCGTTTATTTTTTAAATCATTCATGTTGAGAAATTGAAAAGCTTACAAGTCTCATAACATCTTTTATTTATTTAATTTTTTTACAATTTCAATACAGTTTATAGAGATTGTTGTATGTTTCCCTAGTTGATAAGTATGATACATTGATTTGATGAGTAGCACTACTTACTTTTAGTTTAATTTTGTATATTATAAAATGGAATGTATTTGTTGCGTACGCATTGTTCTTAATAAATATTTATCTTTTTAGACTTTCCTTTTTATATATTGTAAATTTATTAACTAAGATGAACATATAAAAAACCTAAAAATTGCAAAGAATTAACATAATAGAAATATTTTTAATTCCTTGGGAAAGTTAGGGATCTCCTTATACAATTTAACATCATAATCCATACAAATATCACAAACATATTGTTTTAGTAATTATAATTCTGAACGACCCGATTCATCGTAGCAAATAATTACTATACATATCATTTAGTATTAATTAATAACAACTCGAATATCAAACAAAGTTTCACACATGCACGTGCGAAGCATCAGATGTACACCAGCTTGATTATTAAATTTTGTATCTCTAAGATCGCAGGGTAAAGTATAAAGGTCAATTTCTTTGTCATAATATTTTAATGGTGTAATTTGAGCTTGGATGGTTCAAATATAGATAAATTTGTACTTTTGGTCCTTGTTATGCTTCAGTATAATTTCCTAGTTAAAGAGATTAATTCCTCCCACATCACATTCACAGTCTTTTTATTTCTAAGTCTTTATCTATCATTTCGCGTACGTATTTACTTTATTAATTGAAATATAGATTTTTGTTGATCACATCTACTATAAATGCTTCTCCTTGAAAGTCGTGAGACTAATTAAGCTACTTTCCATCATATGACTAGTTTCTTCATAAGCACTTACATCATATTCATCTTCCATTACTATCTCAATAATTCCTTTATTGTATTTGAGGGAAAAGTCTAGCGCTTCCTCTTTGCTAGGCTCAACATAATCTAAATTATCCAAAGTTTCAATAAGATTGTTGTTCTTCCTATTTTTTCATTCATTTGCATAAAGCCATACTTTTCCACATGTGCAACAATTATAGCTATTTTCCCTCATGACAATTGGCACCTTTTCTCAAAAATCTTCATCTTTTGGGGCTTGTTACAATATTTTCTCTTCTACTTTTCTCTCTGTTTCTTATTAAAGTCCTTTTTCTTATAAAATTAATTTTTCTTATCCTCTCAGGTTTATTTTCCCATTGATGAAGAGTATGCCAACATGCTAGAACTTGTTTCTTTGTTTTTTCTTTGTTTATGGAGATGAAAACATTGACCATTAACCCATTTTCTTAAACAAGATATTCTTGTACCAAGGGTGTTAATGATGTTGGCTTTTTCAAGCCATGTTATTTATTTTTCATTAATTATAAAATTTGTGGGATAAAGTAATTTATCATGAAACATACCAATAAATTACATTATGCCTAATCTTGTTATAATATTGGTCGAATTCAGTGATATAATTTTAGGACACCTTATGTCCCACAGCTC
>JAKOGI010001617.1:102500-125000 GCA_029747015.1 Carnegiea gigantea
TTGGTGAAACTTTCAGAAAAACTTTATCGCCTACTTGAAACTCCAGAGGCCTTCTTCTTTGTCCGCATAACTCTTTTATCGACTTTGGGCAACCCTGATATGTTCCCGAATCTTTCTTATTGTTTTAGTGGTCTCTTGAATCATTTCAGGACCTATAATCAGTGCCTCATCCAAATCACTCTAGCACAACAGGGTTTTACATTTTCTCTCATACAAAGCCTCAAATGGGGCTATTTTGATGGTGGACTGATAGCTGTTGTTATAAGAGAACTCCACCAAAGGTAAATTGTCTTCCCACTTCCCTTGGAACTCCAATACACAAGCTCTCAGCATGTCCTCCAAAATTTGATTCACTCTTTCAGTTTGTCCATCTGTTTCTGGGTGATAAGATCTACTGAAGTTTAGTTTGGTCCCAAAGGCCTTTTGAAGCACTTGCCAGAAACGTGCTTGGAATCTTTGATCCCTATCTGAGACTATGTCTAAAGGGATCCCGTGCAGACGGACTATCTCCTTAACGTACAATTGGGCTAGTCTTTCAACTCCCCAAAGTATCCTTAATTGGCAAGAAATGGGCCGACTTCGTGAGTCGATCAACTATGACCCATATAGCATTCTTTTTCGAGGCAGAAAGGGGTAAACCCATAACAAAGTCCATTGAGATCGAATCCCATTTCCAAGTAGGGATTTCTAAGGGTCGTAGTTCCCCCACAGGATGCTGATGTTCTGCTTTAACTTTTTAACAAGTTAGACACTTATCCACATATTCTGCAACGTCCTTCTTCATATTATTCCACTAGAAGTATTGTCTCAGATCTTTGTACATCTTGGTGCCTCTTGGATGGACTGAATAACGAGTATTGTGAGCCTCTTCCAGGATCTGCTTTCTAAATTCCCCATTTTTGGGCACACATATGCGATTCTGGAACCGTAGGGTCCCAGCCTCGTGTACTATAAATCCCAGAGACTTCTCTTTTTCTAAATTTTGCTTTATTCTTTGGAGTTTCGGATCAATTTTTTGGTTCGGTCGAATTTCTTCCACTAGGGAAGACTGTACGGTAAGTGCTGATAATTGAGCATTTGTTTGCCCATGGGACACTAATTGAATCCCAAAGTACTCAAGTTCTCTCAAGAGGCTCAATTGAGTATTCACCACAGTGTTTGAGCTATGTTGTGCCTTCCTACTCATGGCATCTGCCACCACATTTACTTTACTGGGATAATATTGAATCTGCAAATCATAGTCTTTAAGCAACTCAAGCCAATGTCGTTGCCTCAAATTGAGCTCCTTCTTGGTGAAGATATATTTTAAAATTTGATGATCAGTATAGATCTTGCATGGTATCTCATATAAATAATGCCTCCAAATTTTCAATGCAAAGACCACGGCTGCTAATTCCAGGTCATGGGTAGGGTAGTTTTTCTCATACGGCTTGAGTTGTCAAGAGGCATAAGCTACTACTTTGTCTTCTTGCATCAGTACACACCCCAGACTGTTCTTCGGAGCATCACTATAAACAGTATACTCCTTTCCTTCCATTGGTAACGTTAGGATTGGGGCGGTAGTTAGTCGCTATCTTAACTCTTGGAAAGCTTTCTCGCATCTTTCAGTCCACTTGAACTTGTTCACTTTCTTCAGTAGATTGGTCAGTGGTGAAGCTATTTTCGAAAAGTATTTAACAAATCTTCGATAGTAGCCCGCTAAACCCAGAAAACTTCTAATCTCCGTGACATTAGTAGGCCTTGGCCATTATGTGATTGCTTTCACCTTCTGGGGTTCAACTTTAATTCCTTCTTTTGTAACCACATGTCCTAAAAATACCACTTCCTCCAACCAAAATTCACATTTCTTTAATTTGCCATAGAGTTGATGCTCCCTCAAAGTTTGCAATACTGTCAGCAATTGCTCAGTGTGTTCCTCCTTATCCTTAGAATAAATAAGGATGTCATCTATGAACACCACTACGAACTTGTCTAAATAGGGTTTGAAAACCCTGTTCATAAGGTCCATAAAGGCTACAGGAGCATTAGTGAGACCAAAAGGTATCACTGTGAACTCATAATGACCATACCTGGTCCTAAACGCTGTCTTAGAAATGTCGTCAGGCTTAATCCTAAGTTGATGGTGCACTGACCTCAAATCAATCTTAGAGAATACTCCTGCCCCTTGCAGTTGATCAAATAAGTCATCTATTCGCGGCAGAGGCTATTTGTTTTTGATGGTAATCTTGTTCAACTCCATGTAGTCAATACATAGCCTTAAGGTTCCATCCTTCTTTTTGACAAACAACACTGGGGCACCCCATGGTGACACACTTAGCCTAATAAAGCCCTTCTGTAACAACTCAGCTAGCTGAATCTTTAGTTGCTTAGGCTCAGTTGGGGCCATACGATATGGGGCTTTAGAAATAGGTTGGGCTCTAGGAATTAATTCGCTTCCAAAATCAATTTTCCCTCTGTGAGGGTAGTCCTGGTAACTCCTCAGGGAAAACATCTTCAAATTCACAAACTATAGGTATACTTCCTCTTCTTTTGTTTGGGTGTCAATAGTATAACATTAATGTCTAATACACCCCTGACATAACAGCTTACTTGCTTTCATAGCGAAAATTAAAGAACAAGATTTTGTCTCTCTCTGCCCATTAAAACACACTTTTCTCCCTTTTCCATCTTTCAAGATAACCTTAAGATCTTCACAGTCGATTTGGGGTCTATAAGTGTGCAACCAATTCATTCCCAAGATGATGTCAAAATCAGACAAATCAAATTGAATCAAATCCATAGGGAAGGTGGTTTCACTAATAGTGATAGGGACAAGTTTATAAGAGAAGGGGCACTCAATCAAAGAATTGTTGGGTAGCTTAATTCTATAATTGGTTTCCATCCTCCTGTTCTCAAGGCTCAATTATATAGCAAATCGGGTAGATATAAATGAATGAGTGGCGCCCGAATCAAATAATACACAAAATGGCTTTGAATTTAAAAAGAGAGTTCCAGTGACTACCATACCAGAGGTAACAGCTTCCATTTTGTTCATCACAAATGCCCTTCCTGCAACTGCAAGCCTTGAACGTGGGGGTCCCTGGCAGAGCGGAGCCAAGGGTTTTGCTGCGCCCTTGTCTACAGCTTTTAGTCATCGGGGGCATGCAGCAATGAGCTGTTCAGGACTTCCGCACCACATGCATTTGTTGGTGCCAGCGCAGCATTCAGGAGTGGTGTGATTGGTTCTTCTGCACTTCCTATAGGGCTCTGTAGAGCTTGCAGAATGGCTCTTAGGAGGAGTAGGAGTGGGTTTCTTTTGATTCACACTCTCACTGGGAGCTCCCCGCTCGATCCCTTTCCTCTTCTGATTGATTAGGTTCAAGGCCCTCAACTCCGTCTTCACGCGCTCCACTTCAGTGGCTCACTCGTACAGCTCTTGGTAAGTCAGAATTGGTTGCCCAGCTAACTGATTCCGAATGTAGAAGGCCAAGCCCTCCTCAAACCTTCTCATCTTTAACCTTTCAGATGATAAAAATTCAGGGACAAACCTAGATAATTCTGTGAACTTACTAGCATACTGCATCATTGACATGCTGCCGCTCATTTTCAAGTCCATAAATTCTTTTCTCTTTTGCCTTTGCACCACAATTGGGTAAAATTTCGCCCTCAACTCTGCAAAGAATTTACTCTAGGTAAATTCAGGCCCTATGAGCCCACCCTTAACAGTGTTCCACCAAATATCAGCTTCACCTGACAAATAATATGTCCCAATGTTTACTTTCTTTTCCTCTGGTACCTCAACTAATGTGAAAATTTTCTCCATTCCGCTTACCCATTCCTCCAATACCACTGGATCATAATTCCCATCATACACTTTAGGGTTACACTGCACTACCCTATCTGCCAATTTATCCTCTTTAGGAGGGGTTTCAGCAGGTACCTGGGGAATTCACTTCATCTATTCAGCAACTAAGGTTGACCAGTAACTCGGGTTTCCTAAGTTGCTAGCTAATTCAGAGGGCAACGGTGGCATGTCACCATGTTGTGGCTCCTGGCACGAGGCTTGATCACCCGATCCTTGGCCTTGCTCTAAATTGTCCTCTACATGAACCTCCATGTTGTTTTGCACTGACTCAGACATTCTGATCATATATTAAATAAAACAATTCAAACACTAAAACCTCCAGATATATAAGATAAACATGCCTAATAAATACATAGAAGATGGCTCAAAGATTATTTCATAACTTAAAGTGTCATCATTTCATTTCATAACGGCTTACTTACATGCATAGCTGCTGATTTATATACATGAGCAACAAAGTATATTACACCTAGCTGAGTAAGCAAGTCTAGCTCTGACTCCTACCCTAACACTAAACACTAAATAGTCCCTAAACACTAGATCCGTCACATGACCAAAAAGAGGTATGGACCATGTCATCACGGTCGGAGAGGATTGGACTAACTATATACAATGTCAGATGCCACAGAAAATACAACGATCCTATCCAACCATACCATATATACATACAGGACTCAAAATAAAAACCACTACACCAATCCCTAGAACCGCCTAACGATCCCTAGATGGATCGTAATCCGGGTTAGACTCATCATTAGGTTCTTCACCTGAATCGAAGCTGCTAGCAGATGCCTCTGACTTAGCATCACCAATCTCCTGCTGGACCTGTTGCTCCTGCTCATCCTGTAGCTCCACCATTAACTCATCAGCCTGCTGTTCCCATTACTGCTCTACCCCCACCTCATCAATGTCTTGATCCTCCTCGGGATCATTCTCCTCTCCTTGGTGGCCCTCATCCCCAGAACTAATCACCACTAAATCTGGGGTGTCAGGGAGGTCTATCACCACGTGAGCCTCCCCAGGGTTATCGGGCATTAGTGGGGTACCTAGTGCGTGCGGGAAGAGTGGCCCTGTGCTGGTGCGGGTGAGGAGGGTGTCCCCTGTGCTGGTGCTGGGGCTGCAGGTGGGGGAGGCGCCTGATGTAGTAGAAAAACATGTTGTAACGTCTTCATGGTGATCCCTCTCTGATCAAACTCTTCCCTTAATAATAACTCCATAGCAAGAGTAGTCCATGCCCCCTGGCCCCCGTCCAAGCTTGGGTTTCCTGTTATCATAAAGTCATGATAATGTAGCCTACACTCCACCCATGGATCAACCAGGGGTAAGGACCCAAGCAGTCTCTGTGCACGAACCGTAACACTGCGAAACTCAGAATAACAGTCCTGTGCATGTGCCTCTATACTATCATGTAGCAGTACAATGTGAGCAATCATAGATCCGCCTGACAACATATTAACTCCATAAGGGTCCATCTAACAAAGAAAACACATGTATGAGAGGCACACATCCATAAATAAAGAACATGCAAATAAAAGCAACTTGCATTCAAATGTCGTTACTACACTCCTAATATCACTCTAGCAGTATACGATAGCACCCCCATACGACAACCATTCTCATCCTATAATTTCTAATTCTCTCTTCCTCAAAGAAAATCTCAACCCCGCTCTGATACCAAATCTGTAACGCCCCAAAATGTACATGATTCATTACTTGTATTCACCTGCTGAGGTTCACCAATTAGAAATAATAATCTAATGAACGGGGCGTTACCGCCATCCAAAAAGGACAAGGCTCCCCTTATACATGAAAACTTAGCCAGTAGAACCAAAGTTTACCCTAATAAGGGTATTCACACCATCACAACAATTCAAACCACTTAGTTATATACAGGAACGGTTCTAACATCCCAATCATCTCAAGGATTACACCAAAATACATAATTCAGTTCAAATATACAGTTTTAACACCAAAGTACATCACAATATAATATGATAGTATCTCAGCACTCATACATTGGCAGTCACATGGACAGTCCTGGCTCACTCATCACCTTCAACCGTCCTGCCTGCCTGAGGGCGGTTTACTGAACACTTTCTTAAAACAAAACATAAAACCATTTCGAACTATGAGCCAAAGCTCAGTACATGTATTCCTGCAATGTTAAAGATTCACTGAAAATTTATTTGGGACCGTTTTACAATTCATTTTGATTTTAAAACATGGAATGAGATGCATATAAAACTGAATTGCCAATTATTATCTGCTAGGGCACCCCTTAGTAACTGTTATGATCTGTGAATAAGTGTACACCTGCCAAGCCGACCGGGGGACCTGGCCTGAAGCCGTGCGGGTAACTAGAGGGCAATGCCCTGTAACTGTTAACTGATGGGGTCACTAATTATGTGATAAAGCACTGATTAAATTGATTCATTGATGTACTTACCAAAATATTACGATTTTGATAAATATGTGCTGATTTCTAAAGATATAGGCAATGAACGTACCTGGAAGTTTTAAATGCAAGTTCACGGAATAATAAGATGCATAAAAGTGGAGAGAATGAAAGCTTATGCCTTGATTCTGTTCAAAAGATCATTATAGGTACATGAGGTCAGAAACGAGTTTGTTCTTATAAATGATGCCTTTAACTAAAACTGACTTATGAAGAATCCTTACAAACCAGTTAATAGATTAAACTAACATGATGAAACTATACAAACCACAAAAATGTGATTTAAGGCACGGTAGAAAATTCAGAGCAAAAGGGCTTAAAACGAGGATACGGAAAGAATAATTCACAACTTATACGCCCGACCTCGAGATGAGACCTAAGACCCCAATATGAAAAGCTTAGGAAGTCCTCTAAAACTTTCATCAAGGACATAAAACATGATTTCCACGATAGAGTTCCTAAAATGGGGTTAGAACACCAACATGTCACTTTTGAGTCCATCCTGCACAGGTTTAGTAAAATGGCCATAACCTTTTCCACAGACCTCAGATTAATACGATTCAAGAGCCATTTTAAAGCTAACACACTGACCTATCGACCCACCAAAATTCATAATTTTTGGCTAGGCTGATCATTACCGGTTTCATCTCAAAAGGTGCCCTATTTTTCTGAAAATTCCAGCCTCGCTGTTTGGGTTTGTTCCCTCACTTTTCACACAAATCCTCAACTTAAACCATTTCTTAAAAGCATACAAACACCCTTTGGTCCATCCCAACATATCCTAAAACACCACACTCAATTTCACTTCATATTCATATCCAATAAAGGTCATTTTCTAGTCACATATACACATACTTCAACTTTAATACTAGTTTGGTCCAAACCATGCAATCTTGGATAAAACCCTAACTTGAGGTCAACTTAAACTCACTCCTATCATTTCAAACCACCATAAACATCATAATAAACTTCAATGGGTTAAAAAATGATCAAAATCAATGATAAAACAATTAATATCCAACACTTAAACATGAAGCTTGCATGATTAAGAAGTAACCCTAATCCTAGCATCATCCAACTTCAACTCCACCATGATCCATCACCAAAATAATTCTTAATTCAATCAAAACAATATGATCCACCATTAAAACAACCAAAACAAGAAGCAAAACCAAAAATCCAAAGAACAAGATTGAAGCCACTTACTTTGAGCTTGAAACAAGTGGAGATAACGATGATATTTGGTGATTTTGAGGGTGGAAGATGATATCCGGTGGAGGGAGGTGGTTGGAGCTTACAAGCATTGCCGGAGGCTAGTCGGAAAGTGGCTGGAAATCACCACAAAAGGGCTAGGCTGTACTGTTCTCTGGTGAGGCCGTGGGGTAGAGGGAAGGAGGAGAGAAGAAGAGAGGTAAAATGTCTTAAATTTACTTGGTGCAAAACGAAAGCTCAAGCAAAACCAATACTGATGGAAACGTGCAAGGGAAAGCAAGAATGGATGAAGAACACAAGCTAGGACCAAAGATAGCTCATGGCTTAAGAGAATCCGAAAGCTAACTTTAGGAACTTCAAGTGCTTTCAAATGAATTTGGATAGTTCTAAACTAGATTATTAGATAAGATACACCACTAATCACTAGCTTAGGGCCCTTAATCTTGGATTAGGATAAGATACACCACCTAACCAAGGATTAAGACTTACTTAATCACCACCTTAATCAGCCTAATTAAGGATAAGCAAGTTAAGAGTTTAAAGAAAACTCAAAGACACAAAGTCTTTACTCTTAATTCAAAGTTCAAGTGTATATCTTACAAAATGAACATTCAAGGCATTTAAAAGCCTTGAGTATACATGAAATGAGCTTTTCTTCTAAGATAGGAAAGTTATTAAGCTTACTTAAGTTAACTAGTACACAGTTTGAGCTTAATCATGGCTAATCTGAAAGTTTAAGGCACAAAATACATGTTTAAACCTTCAAAGACCTTTCCTAAGTATTAAGGAACTTAGGTGACTCATTTTGCTCTCTAAGAAGGTAAACATTACATGGTCTCCACCTCAAAAAGCTGAAGTACGTAAGGTTGCCATGTGTTGTAAGTGTGGCCGGTTCATCGCCTACAAAATGGCACCTTCCTCTTGCTCCACGTGTCTTGCTCGTGTGTGGCTGGGTGGCAGGCTGACTAAGCACCTCAAAATAGCCAACAAGGCAGGCACACACCTCTAGCAAACCCACCTCGGAGGGAAAACCACATAGCTAAGTAACCGGGTGTCAAGATGGCCGTTTCTACCCGGTTTTGTTCTACTTGGTTGACACATCAAATGCTGAGTAATCTAAGATTTCCTTACAAGGAAGGAATCCTTAAGATGTCTAGAATACCCTCCCTTTTGAATCAAAGCATCTGGGTGTCATTTGCCCCTTGAAATAGGCTGAATACTCGAACCGTGCAGAATCTGGTCCAAAACAGCATAGGACTGAAAATGAGCTTCGTTCAGTGACCAATTGAACTCCAAATCTGGTAATTCCAATTGGACATGAAAGCTAAGGTCTTAACTTGTAAGAACACCAAAAACGAGCACTTAAACTTGGATTAAACTTGAGAAATTAGGTAGCAAAAACTGGGTGAAAATCCAGATGAATAACTGGGTGCATTAACTTGAATGTTCTTCACCAAATGACTTATGACCGTGGCTTTGGACCTCATTTCTTGATTGTTTTGGATCATTTGAACATTAATGGACCTCATGGATGGACCTCCATCATTCTCCCCTTGTTGGGAAGATTTGACCCTCAAATCTGAAAGATAATCATTTGCTTCATAAGGACTTAAATCAGCAACGTTAAAAGTAGCTGATACTACATAATCTCCTGGTAAATCCACCTTATAAGCATTATCATTAATTTTCTCCAAAACCTCAAACGGACCATCTGCTCGTGGCATCAACTTAGTTTTTCTTTTGGAAGGAAAACGTTCCTTGCGTAGATGTATCCAAACTAAGTCACCTGGCTTGACGAGCTTCTCTCGTTTATAGTTGTTAGCTTGGGCCATATAAGATAATGTAGTTTTCTCAATTTTGTCCTTCACTAACTCATGTAACTTTTGGATTTCTTCCACTCTAACTGCAGCATCCGCACTAGGCCTTTGATCTAACGGACGGGGAATAAGATCAAGTGGGTTTAGGGGATCAATCCCATAGACCACCTTGAAAGGTGAAAGACCAGTAGCCTTGCTTGGAGTCTTATTGTATGCAAATTCAACATGTGGAAGTAATAGATCCCAGGCTTTTGCTTGATGTTTAATCAAAACCCTTAAAAGAGTGCCAAGGGTTCGATTAGTAACCTCCGTTTGCCCATCTATTTGTGGATGACACGTGGTACTGTATTTGAGTTTAGTACCCAGTTTCTTCCACACAGTGACCCAAAAGTGACTTAAGAACTTGGTATTGAATCTGAAACAATGGAACGGGGAATTCCATGTAGTCTCATAACCACTTTAAAATAGAGCTCAACAATATGAGTAGCATCATTAGTTTTGTTACAGGTGATAACGTAAGCCATCTTCGAAAATCGGTCTATCACTACGAAGATAGAATTCTTATTCCTTTGTGTTTTTGGTAAACCAAGTATGAAATCCATACTTACGTCTACCCAGGGCAACGTGGGAATAGGGAGTGGCGTGTATAACCCTTAGAGAAGCGAATGACTCTTTGCAATCTGACATGTACTGTATCTTCTAATGATGTCTTGAATGTCTTTCTCCATGCCTGGCCAATAATAATATTCCCTAAGCATGATTAGGGTCTTGTCTTCACTAAAATGTCCAGCTAACGATCCAGCATGGACTTCTCGAATCAGTAACTCATGAGTGCTGCATTTAAGGACACATAATCGAGTACCTTTAAAGAGAAAGCCTTCTTAAACTAAGAAATCCCTTTTGGAATGCTTGGTGCATTCAGAATATAACACCCCAAAGTCTTCATCTTCTTAGTATAATGCCTTTAGATGCTCAAGTCCAAGGATACAAGCATCTAACTGAAATAATAATAGATAACGCCGAGGAAGTGCATCGGCACCTTGATTCAATTTGCCGGACTTATGCTTGATAGTGAAGTGAAAGGACTGGAGAGACTCAACCCATTTGGCATGGCGTGAGTTTAATTTGTGTTGGCCTTGAATATACTTCAAAGCCTCATGATCTGAATGCAGAATAACCTCACTGGCAATCAAATAATGATTCTAATGTTCTAAGCATCGAACGATTGCATAGAATTCTTTATCATAAGTTGAATATCTCTTTCTGGTATCACATAAATTCTCACTGAAGAAGGCCAAAGGACGTCCTTCTTGAGTAAGAATACCACCAATACCAACTCCAGAAGCATCGCACTCAACTTCAAAGACTTTCGCGAAGCAAGGTAAAGCTAGGACCCGTGCTTGAGTTAGTCTTTCTTTCGCTTCTTCAAAGGCAGCTTGGGCTTTAGGATTCTAAGTGAATGAGGAACCCTTAAGAACTTCAGTCATAGGAGCTAAAATGGTGCTGAAATTACATATGAATCTCCTGTAGAAGGAAGCTAAGCCATGAAAGCTTCGAACATCATGAATACTTTTGGAAATAGGCCAAGTCCGAGTAGCCTCAATCTTACTTTCATCCGCCTTAATACCATCTTCAGAAATAATATAACCTAAGAAGGTAACTTCATGGGTAAAGAATGTACACTTCTTAAGGTTGCTAAATAATTTCTCCTTTTCAAGAATGAGCATCACCTGAGTTAAGTGATCTTGATGCTCCTGCTCATTCTTGCTAAACACCAATATATCATCAAAGTAAACGACCACAAACTTGCCCAAGTATGGTCAAAATGCTTGATTCATCAATCTCATAAACATACTAGGGGCATTAGAAAGACCAAAAGGCATAACCAATCATTCATATAATCCACGTTTAGTCTTAAAAGCAGTTTTCCACTCATCACCCTCCCTAATACGAATCTGATAATAACCACTTCTCAAATCAATCTTACTAAACACCTTAGAGCCATGTAACTCATCCAACATATCTTCAAGCCTAGGTATAGGATACCTATATTTGATAGTAATTTTGTTAATGGCCCTACTATCAACACACATCCTTATACTACCACCCTTTTTTGGGACCAAAACAGCCAGAACAGCACATAGACTCAAAGACTCTCGTACCAACCCCTTAGATATCAACTCTTCAACTTGACATTGAATCTCCTAGGTTTCTTTTGGATTTATCCTGTAGGCTAGTTATTTGGTAAAATGGATCCAGGGATAAGGTCAATATGATATTGAATGTCACGCTTTGGTGCTAAACCTAAAGGTATTTCATCTGGAAACAGGTGACTAAACTGATTCAATATGACCTTGGCTATAGAATGGGATGGAAGTGGTGTTTCTGGTTCTTCTTGCACTTGCAATATCCACTCTTTCAAAGCTTCAAACTCATGTTGAGAGGCTTTCAAAAGTGGTTCTCCATATGTTAAGAGCAAGTCAGATTGAATTTGGGTTTTTTGTGGTTTCATTTTGTGGAGTTCAGATGGTGACAAAGGATTAACGGTAATCTTCTTGCCATCTTTGGTAAAGGAATAAGTGTTTAGGTAACCATTATACATGACTTTCCTATCATACATCCATGGTCTCCCTAGTAGAATATGGCAAGCATCCATGGAAATAACATCACACCAAAGTTCATCTTGGTAGTTCTTACCAAGAGAGAATGAAATCATGCAACGAGAGTTAACTTGTAATCCCTTGCTTTGATTTAGCCATTGAATATTGTATGGGTGTGGATATGCCCTGGCTTGGAGGCCCAACTTCTCAATCATACTTAATGAAACAATGTTGGCACAACTTCCTCCATCGATGATTAAAGAGCAAACTTTGCCTTGGACTGTACACCGTGAATGAAAGATGTTTTCACGTTGTTCATCCTTAGCAACTCGTTGATTACTCAATACCCTTCGAATTACTAGCATCTCACCTTCATCTGCATTCTCCACAAACTCCTCTTGAGCTTCCTCAAGATCTTCCTCAACATCTCCCTCCTTTTCCTTCTCTCTCTCCTCGGCAAACTCTCCCTTTATGGCTTTCCATTCAGCTAAGGTAATCACCTTTCAACTTGGACAATCAGAAGCAATATATCCTAAGCCTTGACACTTATAACACCTTCTTTGGCTTGTGGGATATGGGTTTGGACATGGGAGATTCAGTGGTGGCCTTTAAGGAGCTTGGTTCTTTTGTGGATTAGTTGGGAAAGGGGTAGATGGTTTAGGCTGAGGTGTGGTACTCCCCTTGTTTAAGGTTTGCCCACAGCTTGGCACTGAATAGGGCTTGAAAGAATCACGAACAAACATCTTGGATTTCCTTTGTTGCTCCACCTTTTGTGCCAGGACAATATTTTATCGAAGGTGGTGTAAGCTTGCAATTCAACCACGTTGGCTATCCTAGGATCAAGCCCTCCTAGGTAGCAAATCATAGTTTGTTCTTCACGCTCGTGAATGTCACATTTAATCATGAGTTTCTCAAACTCACATGTGTATTTTTCCACATTGATTTTTCCTTGAGTAAGATGGTGAAAGAGCATATAGTTGTCTTGGACGTAAGTGGACGGCAAGAACCGCGCTTTCATCTTTGATTTCATTTTGTCCCATGTATTGATTTTGCTCTTTCTCTCCCTAGTCCTCTTAGCATTGAGGTTTGTCCACCATAAGGAGGCATATTTCCTCAGTCTAAGAACAACCAATTTCACCTTCCGGTCCTCTGGGATATCCTTATACTCGAAAATCCGTTCAACAGTTTGTAGCCATTCAAGGAACTCATCTGGGTCTAGCTTACCGTCAAACTCAGGAATTTCAACTTTGAAATCACTTAAGTTGAAAGTAGGTCGTACTCCTCTTCTTGTCCTTTCAAATGGTACATCATCATCAGAGAAAGATAACGCATTGCTAGCTTCCTCTTCACTTCCATATTTTGTCCCAATTCGTTCATTATCCTCCTGAAGCTTTTGTTTCTGTTTCATATTATTTCCAAGCTGTTTCCTCAGGTACTCATTTCGAGCCTTGAGTTCTTGATTGGCAATAGATATCTTGTGCATTTGCTTGGTCACGGCTTCAAGCTTCTCTTCCACGGTCATGCTAGAACTCATTTTCGAAATTTGGATGGAACAGGTTTATGTTTGAGTTTAGGATTCAGAGTTGAGCTGGGAATGGCGTGTGGTATGTTCCAGGCAAGGATGAACTTGCTCTGATACCAAAAATGATGGAAACGTGCAAGGGAAAGCAAGAATGGATAAAAAACACATGCTAGGACCAAAGATAGCTCATGGCTTAAGAGAACCCGAAAGCCAACTTTAGGAACTTCAAGTGCTTTCAAATGAATTTGGATAGTTCTAAACTAGATGATTAGATAAGATACACCACTAATCACTAGCTTAGGGCCCTTAATCTTGGATTAGGATAAGATACACCACCTAACCAAGGATTACGACTCACTTGATCACCACCTTAATCGGCCCAATTAAGGATAAGCAAGTTAAGTGTTTAAAGAAAACTCAAAGACACAAAGTCTTTACTCTTAATTCAAAGTTCAAGTGTATATCTTACAAAATGAACGTTCAAGGCATTTAAAAGCCTTGAGTATATACGAAATGAGCTTTCCTTCTAAGCTAGGAAAGTCATTAAGCTTACTTAAGTTAACTAGTACATGGTTTGAGCTTAGTCATGGCTAATCCGAAAGTTTAAGGCAAAAAATACATGTTTAAACCTTCAAAGACCTTTCCTAAGTATTAAGGAACTTAGTGACTCATTTTTCTCTCAAGGAAGGTAAACATTACACGGTCTCCACCTCAAAAAGCTGAAGTATGCACCATGTGTTGTAAGTATGGCCGGTTCATAGCTTGCAAAATGGCACCTTTCTCTTACTCCACGTGTCATGCTCGTGTGTTGCTGGGTGGCAGGCTGACTAAGCACCTCAAAACATCCAACAAGGTACGCACACACCTCTAGCAAACCCACCTAGGAGAGAAAACCACATAGCTAAGTAACCAGGTGTCAAGGTGGCCGTTTCTACCCGGTATTGCTCTACTTGGTTGACACCTCAAATGCTGAGTAATCTGAGCTTTCCTTCCATGGAAGGAATCCTTAAGATGTCTAGAATACCTTTTCTTTTGAATCAAAGCATTTGGATATCATTTCCCCCTTGAAATAGGCTGAATACTCGAACCGTACAGAATCCGGTCCAAAATAGCATAGGACTGAAAATGAGCTTCGTTCACTGACCAATTGAACTCCAAATCTGTTAATTCCAATTGGACATGAAATCTAAGGTCTTAAACTTATAAGAACACCAAAAAAAGAGCACTTAAACTTGGATTAAACTTGAGAAATTAGGTAGCAAAAACCGGGTGAAAATTCGGATGAATAACCGAGTGCATTAACTTGAATGTTCTTCACCAAATGACTTCTAGTCGTGGCTTTGGACCTCATTTCTTGATTGTTTTGGATCATTTGAACATTAATGGACCTCGTGGATGGACCTCTATCAAATACTTGGCTGAAAATTAACCCTCAAAATCTACTTTTTACTAAGTATAATTAAGGCCTAATTAAGGATAATTAGTTAAACAAATAAGGTCAAGTCATGGTGGATAGAAATTGGCCTTAAACGGGCTCGGGTTCAAAAGCTAGCTCAAACCGAGTGCGCTTGAAAAAAATTCCCCCCCAAAGCTCAAGGTTAAATGTTTGTGGTGTCATGAAAAATAATTAAATCACTCAATTCATAAATATCAAGGCCTAATAACGATCTCCAGAATTTGACAAGAACAAAAACCCGAATTGTAAGGTGATGGCCCATTTAAATTCTCCCAATTGAAATAACAAAGAAAACGATGATTTAAATGCGATGAAATTAATCACATGGATTCATGACATGAATAAACATGACTTAGGGTCAGACTATTACAGCCTTCCCCCCTTAAAAAGTTTCGTCCTCGAAACTGATAAACTTAATCATAACATGCAGGATTACCTTGAATAAATGTGGGAATTTTGTTTTCATTGCCTCTTCAGTCTCCCAAGTGGGTCCTTGGGAGGTGTAGTTTGTCCATAGTACTTTAACCAATGGTATCTGCTTATTGCGCAGCTGCTTGATCCCGCGATCTAGTATTTGGAAAGGACGCTCCTCATATACTAGATCTTCAGTGATTTCAATAGGTTCAGATACAATGGTATGGTCTGGATCTGGAATACATTTCCTAAGCTGAGAGATATGAAACACGCTATGCACGTGCTCAAGTTCTACAGGCAAATCTAGACGATAAGCAACGGGTTTCAACTTTTCAATGATTTCATAAAGTCCAATGTACCTTGGACTCAATTTGCCCCATACTCCGAACCTTTTGACACCCCTGGTTGGTGAAACTTTCAGAAACACTTTATCGCCTATTTGAAACTCCAGAGGCCTTCTTCTTTTGTCCGCTTAACTCTTTTGTCGACTTTGGGCAACCTTGATATGTTCCCGAATCTTTCTTATTGTTTTAGTAGTCTCTTGAATCATTTCAGGACCTATAATCAGTGCCTCGTGCAAATCACTCCAGCCCAATGGGGTTCTACATTTTCTCCCATATAAAGCCTCAGATGGGGCCATTTTGATGGTGGACTGATAGCTGTTGTTATAAGAGAACTCCACCAATGGTAAATCGTCTTTCCACTTCCCTTAGAACTCTAACACACAAGCTCTCAGCATGTCCTCCAAAATTTGATTCACTCTTTCAGTTTGTCCATCTGTTTCTGCGTGATAGGAGCTACTAAAGTTTAGTTTGGTCCCAAAGGCCTTTTGAAGCGCTTGCCAGAAACGTGCTTGGAATCTTTGATCCCTATCTGAGACTATGTCTAAAGGGATCTCGTGCAGACGGACTATCTCCTTAACATACAATTGGGCTAGTCTTTCAACTTCCCAGGTATCCTTAATTGGCAGCAAATGGGCCGACTTCGTGAGTCGATCAACTATAACCTAGATAGCATTCTTCTTCAGGACAGAAAGGGGTAAACCCATAATAAAGTCCATTGAGATCGAATCCCATTTCCAAGTAGGGATTTCTAAGGGTCGTAGTTAGACACTTATCCACATATTCTACAACGTCCTTCTTCATATTATTCCACCAGAAGTATTATCTCAGATCTCTGTACATCTTGGTGCTTCCTGGATGCACTGAATAATGAGTATTGTGAGCCTCTTCCAGGATCTGCTTCCTTAATTCCCTATTTTTAGGCACACATAGGCGATTCTGGAACTGCAGGGTCCCATCCTCATGCACTACAAATCCCGGAGACTTCCCTTTTTCTAAATTTTGCTTTATTCTTTGGAGTTCGGGATCACTTTCCTGGTTCAGTCGAATTTCTTCCACTAGGGAAGACTGTACGGTAAGTGCTAATAATTGAGCATTTTTTTGCCCGTGGGACACTACTTGAATCCAAAAGTCCTCAAGTTCTCTCAAGAGGCTCAATTGAGTAATCACCACAGTGTTTGAGCTATGTTGCGCCTTCCTACTCAGGGCATCCGCCACCACATTTGCTTTACTAGGATGATCTTTAATCTGCAAATCATAGTCTTTAAGCAACTCAAGCCAACGCCGTTGCCTCAAATTGAGCTCTTTCTAGGTGAAGATATACTTTAAACTTTAATGATCAGTATAGATCTTGCATGGTATCACACATAAATAATGCCTCCAAATTTTCAATGCAAAGACTACGGCTGCTAACTCTATGTCATAGGTAGGGTAGTTTTTCTCATACGGCTTGAATTGTCGAGAGGCATAAGCTGCTACTTTGTCTTCTTGCATCAGTACACACCCCAGACCGTTCTTCGAAGCGTCACTATAAACAGTATACTCTTTTCCTTCCATTGGTAATGTTAGGATTGGGGCGGTAGCTAGTCACTATCTTAGCTCTTGGAAAGCTTTCTCACATCTTTCAGTCTACTCGAACTTGTTCGCCTTCTTCAGTAGATTGGTCAGTGGTGAAGCTATTTTCAAAAAATCTTAAATGAATCTTCGATAGTGGCCCACTAAATCCAGAAAACTTCTAATCTCCATGACATTGGTAGGCCTTGGCCATTCTGTGATTGCTTTTACCTTCTGGGGGTTAACTTTAATTCCTTCTTTTGTAACCACATGTCCCAAAAATACCACTTCCTCCAACCAAAATTCACATTTCTTTAATTTGCCATAGAGTTGATGCTCCCTCAAAGCTTGCAATACTGTCTGTAATTGCTTAGCGTGTTCCTCCTTGTCCTTAGAATAAATAAGGATGTCATCTATGAGCACCACTACGAACTTGTCTAAATAGGGTCTGAAAACCCTATTCATAAGGTCCATGAAGGCTGCAAGAGCATTAGTGAGACCAAAATGCATCATTGTGAACTCATAGTGACCATACCCGGTCCTAAACGCTGTCTTAGGAATGTCGTTAGGCTTAATCCGAAGTTGATGGTACCCTGACCTCAAATCAATCTTAAAGAATACTCCTGCTCCTTGTAGTTGATCAAACAAGTCATCTATTCGCAGCAGAGGGCATTTGTTTTTTATGGTAATCTTGTTTAGCTCCCTGTAGTCAATACATAGCCTTAAGGTTCCATCCTTATTTTTGACAAACAACACTGGGGCACCCCATGGTGACATACTTGGCCTAATATAGCCCTTCTTTAACAACTCATCTAGCTAAATCTTTAGTTCCTTAAGCTCAATTGGGGCCATACGATATGGGGCTTTAGAAATAGGCTGGGCTCCAGGAATTAATTCTATTCCGAAATTAATTTCCCTCTGCAGGGGTAGTCCTGGTAACTCCTCAGGGAAAACATCTTCAAATTCACAAACTACAGGTATATTCTCTGCTTCCTCTTCTTTTGTTTGGGTGTCAATAGTATAACACCAATATCCAATACACCCCTGATATAACAGCTTACTTGCTTTCATAGCGAAAGTTAAAGAACAAGATTTTGGCTCTCTCTGCCTATAAAAACACACTTTTCTCCCTTTTCTATCTTTCAAGATAACCTTAAGATCTTCATAGTAGATTTGGGGATCATAAGTGTGCAACCAATTCATTCCTAAAATGATGTCAAAATCAGACAAATCAAATTGAATCAAATCCACAGGGAAGGTGGTTTCACCAATGGTGATAGGGACAAGTTTATAAGAGAGGGGGCACTCAATCACAAAATTATTGGGTAGCTTAATTCTATAATTGGTTTCCATCCTCCAGTTCTCAAGGCCCAATTGTATAGCAGCTCGGGTAGATATAAATGAAAGAGTAGTACTCGAATCAAACAATACACAAAATGGCTTTGAATTTAAAAAGAGAGTTCTAGTGACTACCGTACCAGAGGTAGTAGCCTCCTTTTTGTTCATCACAAATGCCCTTCCTGCAACTGTAGGCCTTGAAGGTGGGGGTCCCTGGCGGAGCGGAGCCAAGGGTTTTGCTACGCCCTTGTCTATAGCTTTTAGTCGTCGGGGGCATGCAGCGATGAGGTGCTCAGGACTTCCACACCACATGCATTTGTTGGTGCCAACGCGACATTCAGGAGTGGTGTGATTGGTTCTTCCGCACTTCCTACAGGGCTCTGCAGAGCTTGCAGGATGGCTCTTAGGAGGAGCGGGAGTGGGTTTCTTTTGATTCATACTCTCACTGGGAGCTCCCCGCTCGATCCCTTTCCTCTTCTTATTGATCGGGTTCAAGGCCCTTAACTCCGTCTTCACGCGTTCCACTTCAGCGGCTCGCTCGTACAGCTCTTGGTAAGTCAGAATTGGTTACCCAGCTAACTGATACCGAATGTAGAAGGCCAAGCCCTCCTCAAACCTTCTCATCTTTAACATTTCAGATGACACAAATTCTGGGACAAACCTTGATAATTCTGTGAACTTACTAGCATACTGCATCACTGACATGCTACCGCTCATTTTCCACTCCATAAATTCTTTCTCCTTTTGCCTTTGCACTATAACTGGGTAAAATTTCTCCCTCAACTCTGCTAAGAATTTACTCCAGGTGAATTCAGGCCCTACGAGCCCACCCTTCATAGTGTTCCACCAAATATCAGCTTGACCGGACAAATAATACGTCCCAATGTTTACTTTCTTTTCCTCTGGTACCTCAACTACTGTGAAAATTTTCTTCATTCCCCTTACCCATTCCTCCAATGCCACTGGATCATAATTCCCATCATACACTTTAGGGTTGCGCTGTGCTACCCTATCTGCCAATTTATCCTCTTTAGGAGGGGTTTCAGCAGGTACCTGGGGAATTCGCTTCATTAATTCAGCAACTAAGGTTGGCCAATAACTCGGGTTTCCTAAATTGCTAGCTAATTCAGACGGGAACGGTGGCGTGCCACCATGTTATGGCTCCTGGCACGAGGCTTGATCACCCGATCCCTGGCCTTGCTCCAAATTATACTCTATATGAACCTCCATGTTGTTTTGCAATAATTCAGACATTCTGATCATACATTAAATGAAACAATTCAAACACTGGAACCTCCAGACATATAAGATAAACATGCCTAATAAATACATAGAAGATGGCTCAAAGATTATTTCATAACTCAACGCGTCATCATTTCATTTCATAACGGCTTACTTACATACATAGCTGCTGATTTATATACATAAGCAACAAAGCATATTACACCTAGCTGAGTAAGCAAGTCTAGCTCTGACCACTACCCTAACACTAAACACTAAATAGCCCCTAAACACTAGATCCATCACATGACCAAAAAGAGGTACGGACCATGTCATCACGGTTGGAGAGGATTGGACTAACTATACACAATGTCAGATGCCACGCAAAATATAACGATCCTATCCAACCATACTATATATACATACAGGGCTCAAAATGAAAACCACTACACCAACCCCTAGAACCACTTAACGATCCCTAGATGGATCGTAATCCGGGTCAGACTCATCATCAGGTTCTTCACCTGAATCGAAGCTGCTAGTAGATGCCTCTGACTCGGCATCACCAATCTCCTGCTGGACCTGTTGCTCCTGCTCTTCCTATAACTCTACCATCAACTCATTAGCCTCCTGTTCCCATTGCTGCTCTACCCCTACCTCATCAATGTCTTGATCCTCCTTGGGATCATCCTCCTTGCGATCATCCTCCTCTCCTTCCCAGAACTAATCATCACTAAATCTAGAGTGTCGGGAAGGTCTATCACCATGTGAGCCTCCCCAGGGCTATCCGGCATCAGTGGGGTACCTGGTGCAGGCGGGAAGGGTGGCCCCTGTGCTGGTGTGGGCGGGGAGGGTGGCTCCTGTGCTGGTACTGGCGGGGAGGGTGGCCCCAGTGCTAATACTGGGGATGCAGGTGGGGGAGGCGCCTGATGTAGTGGAAACACATGTTGTAACGTCTCCATGGTGATTCCTCTCTGATCAAACTCTTCCCTTAATAACAACTCCGTAGCAAGAGTAGTCCATGCCCCCCCGGCCTGAAACCTAAGCCCGTCCAAGCCTGGGTTCCCTATTATCATAAAGTCATGATAACGTAGCCTAAACTCCACCTATTGATCAACCAGGGGTAAGGACCCAAGCAGTCTCTGTGCACGGACCATAATACTGCGGAACTCAGAGTAAGGGTCCTGTGCTTGTGCCTCTATACTAGCACGTAGCAGCGTAATGTGAGCAATCATAGATCCACCCAGTAACATATTAACGCCGTAAAGGTCCATCTAACAAAGAAAACGCATATATGAGAGGCATGCATCCACAAATAAGGAACATGCAAATGGAAGCAACTTACATTGTAATATCGTTACTACACTCCTAATATCACTCTAGTAGTATACGATAGCCCCCCTCCCACAACAACCATTCTCACCCTATAATTTTTAATTCTCCCTTCCTCAAAGAAAATCTCAACCCGACTCTGATACCAAATCTGTAACGCCCCAAAAAGTACATGATTCATTACTTGCATTCACCTGCTTGGGTTCACCAATTAGAAATAATAATCCAATGAATGCGACATTATCGCTGTCCAAAAAGGACAAGGCTTCCCATATACATGAAAACTTAGCCATTAAAACCAAAGTTTACCCTAACAAGGGCATTCACACCATCACAACCATTCAAACCATTTAGTTATATACAGGAACGGTTCTAACATCCCAATCATCTCAAGGATTACACCAAAATACATAATTCAGTTCAAATATACAGTTTTAACACCAAAATACATCATAATATGATATGATAGCATCTCAGCACTCATACACTGCCAGTCACATGGATAGTCTTGGCTCACTTATCACCTTCAGCCGTCCTGCCTGTCTGAAGGCGGTTCACTGAACACTTTCCTAAAATAAAACATAAAAATATTTCGAACTGTGAGCCAAAGCTCAGTACATGTATTCCAGTAATGTTAAAAATTCACTGAAAATTTATTTGGGTCTGCTTTGCAATTCATTTTGATTTTAAACAGGGAATGAGACGCATATAAAACTGAATTGCCAATTATTATCTGTTAGTGCACCCCTTAGTAACTGTTACGATCTGTGAATAGGTGTACACCTACCAAACTGACCAAGGGACCTGGCCTGAAGCTGTGCGGGTAACTGGATGGCAATGCCCTGTAACTCTGGTAACTGATGGGGTCACTAATTATATGATAAAGCATTGATTAAATTAATTCGTTGATGTACTTACCAAAACATTGTGATTTCGATAAATACGTGCTGATTTCTAAAGATACAGGCAATGAACGTACCTAAAAGTTTTAAATGCAAGTTCACGGAATAATATGATGCACAAAAGTGGAGAGAATGAAAGCTTAGGCCTTGATTCTGGTCAAAAGATCATTATAGGTACATGAGGTCAGAAACGAGCTTGTTCTTATAAATGACACCTTTAACTAAAACTGACTTATGAAGAATCCTTAAAAACTAGTTAATAGATTAAACTAACATGATGAAACTATATAAACCATAAAAATGTGATTTAAGGCACAGTAGCAAGTTCAGAGCAAAAGGGCTTAAAAAGAGGGTACGGAAAGAATAATTCACAACTTATACTTCCGACCTTGAGATGAGACCTAAGACTCCAATATGAAAATATTAGGAAGTCCTCTAAAACTTTCATTGAGGACACAAAATATGATTCCCACGATAGGGTTCCTAACATGG
>JAKOGI010001617.1:130000-140000 GCA_029747015.1 Carnegiea gigantea
TATGTGGAATATGCTCTATAGAAGGTCACCCCACTGATGCTTGTCCAACCTTACAAGAGGGAAATGTGAATGCTATGTTTAACCAGCAATCTAGGAAGTATGACCCTTACTCCAACACTTACAATGAGGGTTGGAGAGATCATCCTAACCTTAGGTACGGACCACCTAATCCACCTGGTTTTGCTCGACCTCAACCTCCAGCTAACCAAACTGATAAGACCTCCTTTTTGTTAGAATAGCTAATGAAAAAGATGGACGAACATAAGAAAGAGACAGAGGCTAGATTTAATTCGATGGAAACTGTCCTTAAGCAAATGAGCCAGACCCAATCTGCCTCAGGAACCTTGGTTAGTAATATGCAGTCTCAGAGTAGTAATAGGTTGCCTGCCCAACCCTTTACAAACCCTAAGGACAATGTCAGTGCCATAACCTTAAGGAGTGGAAAAGAACTAGGAGAGCCCGATATGTCTAAAAAAGAGGTTGAGACTGAGAAAGAGGTGAGTGAGAAAACTAAGACCAAGGAACTAGCTGAGACTGAGAAAGAAAAGGGGGAAGAACCTAAGAGTAGAAAGCATCAAGAAATGACTCTAGAGGACTTCAACAAACTTCCCCACTATGTTCCTAGACCACCCTTCCCACAAAGATATGCCCAACCTAAGCGTGATGCAGCTAATGATGAGATTTTAAACACGTTTAGGAAGGTAGAAATCAATATTCCCCTTTTAGATGCTATAAAGTAGGTGCCTAGATATGCAAAGTTTCTGAAAGAGCTGTGCACCAATAAAAGAAAGCTGAAAGGGAATGAAAAGATTAGTGTGGGGGAAAACTTGTCTGTTGTGTTTCAAAAGAAGTTACCTCCTAAATGCAAAGATCCTGGCATGTTTTCTATACCTTGTAAAATAGGTAACAGTAGATTTAATAGATGTATGCTCGACTTAGGAGCTTCTATCAATGTTATGCCTAGATCTGTTTATGATTCTCTAAATCTTGGACCTTTAGAACAGACTAGCTTGGTGATTCAGTTAGCTGACAGGAGTAATGCTTACCCTGATGGTATCTTAGAGGATGTTTTAGTCCAGGTGAATGAGCTTGTCTTCCCTACTGACTTCTATGTACTTGACATAGGAGGGGGAGAGAATGAACCACCCATTCTACTTGGCCGACCATTTTTGAAAACCTCTAGAACAAAGATTGATGTGCATAGTGGACAGTTAACCATGGAATTTGATGGCGAAGTAATTAAGTTTAATATATTTGAGGCAATGCGATTTCCTACTGATGTACATAATGTGAGTGCCTTGGATGTATACGAAAAATTGTCCCAAGATGTTTTCGAACTAAATACTGATGATGTATTGAATTTGGTTGTTACTCATAGTTTGTCTAATACAGATTTGACTGATTGTGATTATGTTTTATGTGATGAACTGGTGGATGGTATTTATGATCTGAAGTCTTTACAAAGCATGCAACCCCCATTTCAAATTACTAGACAAAAGTTATGTGTTAACGCTATGTCAACCTAAGATACTATTGTTAAGCCTGAATTGAAACCTCTGCCTGCTAATTTGAAATATGTATACTTGGGTAATGATGAAACTCTACCTGTGATTATCTCTAATTCTTTAACTGCATTGCAAGAGGAAAAATTAATTAGAGTTCTTAGAGATAACAAAAGTGCAATAGGATGGACATTAGCTGACATTAAAGGACTAAGCCCAACATTTTGTACACATAAAATTACCTTAGAACCTGATGCAACCCCTAAAAGAGATCCTCAACGCCGTCTCAATCCCCCTATGATGGAGGTGGTGCAAATAGAAATCTTAAAGTGGTTGGAAGCAGGGGTGATCTACCCCATTGCTGATTCTAAGTGGGTTAGTCCCATACATGTAGTCCCTAAGAAAGGTGGCACCACCGTAGTGACCACCAAAGAGGGAGAGCTTATACCCACACGAGTGCAGTCAGGTTGGAGGGTATGTATTGACTATAGGAAGCTGAACAAAGCGACAAAGAAAGACCATTTCCCCTTACCCTTTACGGATCAAATGTTAGAGAGGGTAGCCGGTCATTCTTACTATAGCTTCCTAGATGGGTATTCGGGTTACTTACAAGTACCCATAGCTCCAGAGGACCAAGATAAGACCACCTTCACTTGCCCTTGTGGTACTTATGTGTTTAAACGCATGCCCTTTGGTCTTTGTAACGCACCTGCTACTTTTCAACGTTGTATGATGTCCATATTTTCTGATTTCATTGATAAGATCATGGAAGTATTTATGGATGATTTTACTGTGCATGGTGACTCTTTTGATCAAAGTTTGCATAATTTGACACTAGTTCTTAGGCGTTGTATTGAATCCAATCTAATCTTGAACTTTGAAAAATGTCATTTTATGGTTGATCATGGAGTGGTCCTAGGCCATATCGTTTCAGAAAAAGGGTTAGAAGTTGATAAAGCTAAGGTAGAAGTGATTCAATCTTTGCCTTACCCGTCTAGTGTGAAAGATATTAGATCATTTTTGGGACATGTAGGATTTTATAGGCGATCCATTAAGAATTTCTCAAAAATTGCTTCTCCTCTATGTGCTTTGCTTGCTAAGGATGTTGTGTTTGATTTTAATGATGATTGCAAGCATGCTTTTGATGAATTAAAGAAGTGTCTGATTTCACCTCCTATTGTTCAGCCACCTAACTATGCCCTTCCTTTTGAACTTTTATGTGATGCATCTGATAAAGCAGTAGGGGCTGCTTTAGGGCAAGAACAGGGGAGGGAATCTCATGTGATTTGTTATGCCAGTAAAACATTAGATGCTGCACAATGCAATTATACTGTCACTGAGAAAGAATTGTATGCTGTTGTGTTTGTATTGGAAAAGTTTAGATCTTATCTGCTGGGTACTAAGATCACTGTATATTTTGATCATGCTGCTTTAAAATATTTAATGAAAAAGAAAGAGGCCAAACCTAGATTGATTAGATGTGTTTTACTCCTGCAAGAATTTGATTTAGAAATTAAGGATAGGAAAGGCCTAGATCATCAAGTAGCTGACCATCTGAGTAGAATTCAAACTGCAGAAATTAGTAATGACTGTAATGATTCTTTTCCCGATGAACATTTATATGCTGTCACTGATACTTTTCCTTGGTATGTGGACATTGTTAACTATTTAGTTACTAAGACTTTTCCTGCTAATGTGTCTAAACATGCTAGGGACAGAATTAAATCACAAGCTAGACTATATGTGTGGGATGAACCCTATTTGTGGCATTTTTGTAGTAACCAAGTGATTAGAAGATGTGTTGACGATTTCGAAATTTTATCTATTTTGGAGTTTTGTCACTCCCGCGAGGGAGGAGGTCACTTTGGTCCTAAACGCACTGCACATAAAGTTTTAGAATGTGGATTTTTCTGGCCTACAATTCACAAAGATTGTTTTGAATTCTGTAGAAGATGTGACATGTGCCAAAGAACTGGAAATTTGCATGATAGAAGTCAAATGCCTTTATATAATATCTTTGTGTGTGAAATTTTTGATATATGGGGCATTGACTTTATAGGCCCATTTCCCCCTTCCAATGGTAATCAGTATATTCTAGTTTGTGTGGATTATTTATCCAAGTGGGTTGAGGTCATTCCAACTAGAACTGATGATGCTAAGACTGTGGTTAAACATATTAAGAAAAATATTTTGAATAGGTATGGGATGCCTAAAGCCATCATTAGTGATAGGGGAACCCACTTTTGTAATAGAACTTTGAAGGGTCTCCTAGATAAGTTTCATATTACGCATAAAGTTTCGACTGCTTATCACCCACAGACTAATGGTCAAGCTGAGAGTATGAACAAAGAGATTAAAGGGGTTCTGGAGAAAATAGTTAGACCTGATAGGAAGGATTGGAATGATAGACTAGATGATGCTCTTTGGGCTATCAGGACTGCATATAAAACTCCAATTGGGATGTCACCATACAGGATAGTCTATGGGAAAGCATGTCATTTGCCTGTTGAATTAGAGCATAAATCCTTTTGGGCTGTGAAAAAGTGTAACATGGACTATTTGGAAGCTGGAAAAGAGAGGAAGTTACAACTGCAGGAGTTGGAGGAACTAAGATTAGAAGCCTATGATAATTCAGTGATTTATAAGGGCAAGTCTAAGGCATTTCACGATGCTAAGTTGGTTAGGAAAGAGTTTCACGTAGGAGAAAAAGTTCTGTTATTTCACTCCAAATTGAAACTATTTCCTGGTAAACTTAGATCTAGGTGGCTAGGCCCTTTTGAAGTCACTGATGTCCATCCCCACGGGGCGGTAGAAATTAGAAGTCTTGATACTAACAAAATTTTCAAGGTGAATGGACATAGGTTGAAACATTTCTACGACAGAGTTGTTCGCAAAGTTGAAGATATTGATCTGGAGGATCCATGATCAGAAAAGAAGTCGAGCCAACGACAAGAAACAAAGGCGCTACTTGGGAGGCAACCCAAGATTCTTTCAGGGAGTTTTTCTTCTCACTTATTTTTATATTTGTTTATTTAATTTCTTTTCTTTGCATCGTGGACTATGCAAAATTTAAGTGTGGGGGAGGGAAACCTTACTACATTAGATGTTGCATGTCGTTAGAATGATAGTTCATGCATTGCATTTATTTTTATAAGATGCATACATTTTTTTGTTTACTATAAAAAAAAAAACAAAATAAAATTGCATGAAATCAAAATAAAACTAAGATAATCACCATTTATTTTGTATGCATATTCCCGAATTATAATAATTGAATCTGAAAAGGGCACTGATTTGAGAATTGAGCAACAAAGAGAAGATGGAATACAAACATAAGGAGTCTAAACCCAACTATTGTGCGGTAAAACGCATGGATACCTAGCCTTGTAGGAAGGATGAACATGGCGACTATTGTGATAATGTGATCTTTTCCTATAGCTTTAAACTTGATAGATTATAACTGAAATTCTTGCAGAAACTGATTGCGTGATACTACAATGAATGATTAACATGAGATTTTTTGATCCTAACATATTATTGCCATCTGGTTTTCCCTAACCCTGCCTAAATCACATTATCCTACCCTTTTTTCCCCCCTATTATTTGATACTAGCTCATTGACCTGATGCATATCTTATGAGTGGTTTACATGAAAGAGATGGGTTGTTATAGGCAAGGATATTCTTCACGCATCTGGCTTCCAAAATCCCCCCCCCAAAAAAAAAAAGAAAAAAAAAAGAGGGAGGAATATTTATGAAAAGAGCCAAGAAGCATATCCTTGTATCATTTTTTCCATAATGTTTTGGGTCACGTATTTCCATTATTCATTTTTTGTGGAAAATTTTCATGGTTAGTGAGGATTTTTTATGATATGCATCTACATTTATGTCAAGAGTCCTAACCCTTATTCTCAAATATTATTATTTTTTTTTTACCACAAAAAAAAAAAAAAAACACATGAACCCAAAGCCATTTCTTTCTAAGCCTAAGCCCATATCTCATGTTTCATTTTTCTAGTATCCTTGTGATTAGCTAAGTTAGACCTAAGTGAAAAGTCTAGATGAGGAAAAAGCTTTGGATGACTTATATTGTTACAGCGTCACTAAGTGTAATCTGACCTACTTGATTGCTTTGTACCCGATGCCGAGTAGCGCTGGGTGTGAATATCTCTAAGTTTGTCCAAGTCCTATCTGAGTTGCCAATTTGTAAAATCTTTGCCCTTTCATGATGATATAAAAATATATATATATATATATAATAATGATAATAATAATAAGGGGTATGCATATGAATGATGTGAGTGAAAATCTTGGTTTTAAATTGATTTGATGCTAAAGAAATAAATTCTTTTCATAGCAGTATAGCATTGAAAATAATTTTGTCGAGGACGACAAAAGTTTAAATGTGGGGGTATTTGTTAGAGCTTTATTTTCATGTTCACGTTATATTTATTTGCTTAGTTATTTTTATTATTTTTAGCATATAGATGCATATTTAGTCGTATTTTGCATATTTAGAAAAAATAATGATAAAAATAAAATTATGGGTTATTGGACCAAATTTGATTCGTAATTTTAATTATGACCAAAATAATAATATTGAGCTAATTTTAAAATTGCTATTTAATTTTCCTTTCCTTATTTGTCAGGTTAAATAAGTTATCAAGGGCGTTTCATTCTGAAGGATTCAATTAACTCGGGCACATTCGGGAAGAAGATGAAGAATGAAGATTGGGTCAAGAAAGTTCCAGCCCAAAATTTTTTATCTTGGATGAAGCCCAATTCGGAAATTTTACCAGTTTGGAAAAAAAAAACAAACAAACAAAACTCCCAACCCGTGAACCACCCCCCCAATTTTAACCCTCTCTCTCCTCCATCCCTTATCTCTCTGCCTCTTCTTTCCCCCTTCATCAGTAACAACCCCCTATTTTTAGATCAATCTCTCCCCTCCTCACCTGATTTCTCTGCCGCCTCACTATTTTTAGCCACAGCAACACCCATCATCTCCTCCATCAACGGATAGCCACAAGAAAGCCCTCGGTTCACCTTCTTCTGCGGCTCACAGCAATGGGCTTCACCACACACCCACCTTATTTCTCTCCTCCTTCAACGCCTCACCACACAATCAATCAACCAACAACACCCTAATCCCCATTATAAAAGTAGAGGGTACAACAAACATCAAGGCATCATCTGCTTCTGTTCTTCTTCAATCATCTTCTCCTCAGTCATCCTCATCTTCTCCATAATCATATTCACGAAGGAATCATCTCCCCTCTGTTCTCCATCTTCTTCATCATAATCATCTCCTTCATCCTACCATCGTCACTATCATCACAATCATCGCCATCATCAGCATCAGTGATCATCGCCATCCCCTCTGTTCTCTGTTTTGTTTAGTGTGGTCTGCCTCTCTACTCTGTTTGTTTAATTATTTTACTTTCTTCTTTTTCCTTTTTTTTGGTCCCATTTGTTTCTCTGCCCCCTTTTTGCACGTGATTCTTCAGTGAATCAACATTTTGTTTCTTTTCATTTTTTTTGTTACTTTAATGTTATTTAATGTTAGTTATTTGTTTTAGTTTTAGTATGTTAGGCTAATTTAACATTTTTGTTTGACCTAAATATTATATTTTACCATGTGTTATTTTTGAGATTAATTTTATGCCTAAATTCATATTATATTTATGAATAATCTAAGTTGATTAGGTTTAATTGTTTGATATTGAATGTCAAATTATTTTTATTTGGCCACCTAAATGATTCTAACATTTAATTAATGTTAACTAATAACAACTTTTGACCATTAGCGTTAAAAGAATCAACTTAGGTCTAAATTACATTAAATCTGCTGTTGAGGATTTAATGGTTTGGGTTAAATGAAGTTTTCCTAAATCGTCATGCATTGAGTCTTTAATTTATTATGCTGTTGAGTAATAAATTAAGTGATTTAATAGAATTCATCCTTAGACGTTCTAAGGTGTGTTAAACAGTAAGGGAAAACAGGGGTTACAGACGTTGTTAACCTTCAGTTTAACTATTCGATAAATATAATATATGTATCGATGATTAAATAACATAGCATGGTAAAATATATATTGAAAGGTCAAGCAATTTTTCCCAATTGAGTAATAATTCTTATCTTCTATTTTGCATAAATTTTATTATTAGTTTACAATTCTGTTTTTTCTATTATTTAATCATATTGTTTATTAGATGCAACTATTTTATCCAGTCAACCCCCCAAATTAGTTCTGTTTTTACTCGCAATTGTTTAAGTTATAAAGTTAGATCTAGAGTTGGTAATACGTTATTTATTTTTTATTTATTTATGAGAATTCATCCCTTCGTAACTTAAAATTTATTTCCTCGTGGGATCGACCCTACTTGCCCTATCCATAGTTTTTAATATATAATTGAAAAGGGTGTTTAGGTTATTTAATTTGTAGGCACTGCGACAAGCCTTACAGTGTGTGTGTGTGTGTGTGTGTGTGTGTGTGTGTGTGTGTGTGTATATATACATTTGTATAGACACATGTATTTATGTACATATATGTATGTATGTGTATCGATATATGTATATGTATATGTATGTGTCTGTGTGTGTAAATATATATATATATATATATATATATATATATATATATATATATATATATATATAGATATATAGATATATATATATATATACACACACACACACATATACATATACATATATATATATATACACACACACACACACACATATGCATATATATACCTATGCATACACACACACACACGCACATATATATATATTTTTTTATGTGTGTGTTATGTGTGTGTGTGTGTGTGTGTGTGTGTGTGTGTGTGTGTGTGTATATATATATATTTATGTGTGTGTATGTATATGTATGTATGTATGTATGTATATATGTGTATATATATATATATATATATATATATGGACACATATATATATAAATATATGTGTGTGTGTGTGTGTGTATATATATATATATATGTATATATGTATGTATTTATGTGTATATATATGTGTGTGTGTGTGTGTGTGTGTGTGCGCGCATATGTATGTGTGTATATATGTATGTGTATGTGTGTGTGTGTGTGTGTGTGTGTGTGTGTGTATATATTGTAATGCCCGCGTACGTTATTTTCTGTTAAGTTGTTCGCAACACCTTTTTACGTTATAAAATCTTATTTTATTTAACGATGTGTGCTAAATTATTATCGATGTGCGTGTTTGAGCGATAATTTTATTAAAAAGAATATTGTCCCTATTAAAATTATTACTATTATTGTTATTAGTTTTGAAAATTTATTTAAATGATTTTAATAAGCGTTATTAACGGTTATTAACGAGCACTAATTCAAGTAGGAACCCGAATACGATTAGGTTATCAACCTTAGGAATAGTTCGACGTTTATTAAATCAAACCTAGATAGATTTGGGAACAAACATTCTCTGAAGGATCATGTTATCGATTATTGGATTTAGAGTTCGGCATACAAATTAGGTTAGCGACACCAATTCTTAAGCAGCTTGGAACAAAAATTAAAAGAAAGAGAGAGGGAGGGGCATTTGGTAAATGTACACATGGTCCTCTTTTTTCTCTTTCCCCTGCCGCAAGCCCCCCTCCCCCACATCTCACTCTTTCTCTCTCAGTCTTCATCTTCGTCCTCCTCTCCTCCTCCACCATACACGTACCTCCAAGCTCCATTTTTTAAAGAATTTTTGCCACTCCAACCTGAAAAACTCTCCCATTCGAAACCCCCACAAGCTGGCAGACATTTAGTGCAAATCTGGGCTAGAATCTAAACGCATGCACCACGTTTATGGAGGGTTTTGGGCAACGAATTGGGGCACGAACACATGCCAAGGTATGGCCATGCAATTTAGCTCATAGTTATTTCAATCTTCTATAAATTGGAGGTAAATTTTCACAATTTCAAGCACCCAATTCGACCTCAAGTTGGTAAGTAAAATTTGGGTAAGTTTTAGGGTTCGAATCTGGTGAGTTTGGGCGTGAATTGGAACTGTCCGTGCACCAGGGACCATAAATTGGGAATTCGGAGTTGTTCGAGCACCTAAAACTGAGCCCAGCACCCTTCGAACGAACCCCTAGCTTGGAATCGAGGTGGGAATTTCTTTACTCCTAAATTACTACTATTTTTAACGAATTTAATTAAATTCAGTTAGCGCATATTGATTCTGAGTTTAATAGTTAGTTTGGGTGAATTAGAATCGATATTGAGAAATTACAAGCATGCTAATAATTTGGATTAATCATGTGTTGAGTCAATGCATGCTTGAATGAACCAATTAAATTGAGGATTTTAAAGTAAACAGAATGCTGTTATCAGGCTGTCGTAGCATCAGTTGTCAGATTTAAAGTCTATTTAACGCTTAGGGATGCTAGTTGGGCAGTTGAAGTAATTGTGGAATAAACTGAATTATGTCCAAAGGTTATGGCTAAATCTGTTTAGGCATGTTAATGG
>JAKOGI010001617.1:147500-169342 GCA_029747015.1 Carnegiea gigantea
TATGATTGGAGTAAGAGCATAGATGAAATAGAACAGAAGTAAAACTAAAATAAGATACAAATTTGATCTACAATACCTCTAGGAAATTGATACACATCAGAGAATGGGGTCAAAAAATCAATCTAAAATCAAAAATTCAATTAAAAAACAATCTCTATCGCTCCTACGATGTAGTACATGCGTGATGTTCATTTGAGGATTGTGACCATTCCAGAGGACAGAGGAGGAAAGTAGAGGAGGAGATAAAGCATGATGCACTAAAAAGGAAAATCAATATTGAAATTCTTGATAAAAAGTTTCAACCAAAGTCGCAATTTCCTAATTTCTGATTAGATCTTTTTCTACCATCACTAGTCGAAATTAGATCAATTTTACGACGATGTAGTTTATGATGGGATCTCAAGCTGAGCAAGGCTATGAGAAAAAGGAAATGCGTGATGCGGTGTAGATGCTGAGTAACAAGGGTAGAGATGGAGATGCGGGTGAGAAATTTTACGCTGGTAAAATGGATGGGTAGAGAAAAAAGCAGCAAAGAAAATAACTGAGGAAAAAGTTGGGCACGCGGTTATGCTGTGGGTAATGAGCAGTTGTTAGATGAGATGATAGAAAAGGAATTAAAGAAAGAAAAATTCTTAGATATAAATGTGTGTATCTAGTATCGTACAAACCCTGAAGTCGTGTAGTGAAGCGCGCTTGATATGTTTTAGTGTATCTTTTTTTCCCACAATAGTGTACTTTTGTTAGTGTACATTTTCCTTCTTGCAATATACCTTTGTTTCCTGCAATGTATTTTTTGTTCCCTATAATATATATTTTCTTATCTGCAGTGTACTTTTATTTCCTATAATATATCTTTTTCTAGCCCATTAGGTTGGGAGAATTATGAAAATGTTTGTTGGATTAGGAAAATGAAATATGGGCTTAGCCTAATTATATAATGCCTCTTATAGATCTATACCTAATTATAATACATAGGTATGCAACTTAGAATTACTATTAAGGAAAGAGATATTTTTGTCCAGTAAATAAAGATCATAATTATTGAGTTATATTTCTTGTGAAATAAGAATATTTATTACTCCTCTAGAGAGCTCACAGCTCTTGACAGGCATACTACCCTCCATTATTATAGATTAGGTTTGCCATGTGAAAAGATTTTAAGGTTTGACCTTGTATGATAGGTCTTCTCTACAAAATCCAAGAATTTTTCAGGTGAAGAGAAGATATATTTGAAAGATCAATTGAAGATAGTAAGGAAGAGAGATTGAATTTTCAAATAAGTTACAACCATCACAGGCTAGCTATTTATTCCTTCCATTCTTCATAACAGCCTTCTTTCTCTATACTATTAATAGACTAACAAACTCATACCCCCTATCCTAACAACTTCCTCAACTAACTTTCCCTCTCAAACTCACGTGCCTAACACGTGAGCTAACACAACTAATGTATCAATGCCTTTCCCTTAAGAAGGTTATCCTGAAGGTTCTATATTGAAATTTTGGAACCACTTCTCAATGTTAGAGTATAACTCCCACGTGGCTTCTTCTTCTGGAGCATAAGTGTGAGACCCGTATTTTTATCGTACTTGCTTATCAAATATTATGCTTGTTGGGTTGGAAAATTTTATTTTATTATCCGCCAACTTACAACTACTTTATTGCCCAAGTTATTAACCTATCCAATCTCAGACTCCAAAAATAAATTGTCTGAAGTTGTATAAGTTGAATTGCCTTCGATTTCTTGAAGCTCCAACATAAGGCGAATACGACTAGATTGTCGAACCTTGCGATTATTTATGTAATTAACTAAATCGATTCTTAATATAATCAAGGGCGAGTAAGTGGACGAGCGATTATATTAAGTACTTCGGTTTAGGATTAGAGATTTGGAGATTCGACTGATGATTTAGCAATTGATGCCTTTTACGTTATAAAAACGGTATTTTATTAGCAATATGAGCTAAAATTATTTTCTATGTGCCCATGTGAGCGTTGATTTTATTAAAAAGAATAGTTTTGCTGCCAATAATAATGTTATTGTTATTAGTTTTGAAAATCTTTCGATAATTTTAATTAGCGTTATTAACGGTTATTAACGAGTACTAAATCGATTAGGAACCCAAATACGATTAGGTTGTTAACCTTAGAAATAGTTCGATGTTATTAAATCAAACCTAGAGATATTTGGGAACGAATAGTTGATGAAGGATCATATTATCGATTTGGGTTTAGAATTTAGGTTACGAAGTAGACTAGCGTTATCGAACATGAATCAGGGGTAGCTTAGTAATTTCCGCTCGTGGCTTTTGTTTGTCCTTCTCAGTGCCGTGACCCCCCTCCCGAGTTCTCTCTCTCTCCTCTTCTTCTTCTTCTTCCCGTTCCCCTGCTCTGCTTTCCCCTGTTCTTCCTCTCCTTCTTCGTTTCCCGCCAGGCACACCGGAGCCGGTCGCCGGCCTTGAGCCAGTCGACCCCCTGAGAGCCTGCTTCTCCTTTCCCCTCTGCGTGACCCTGACCCCCATTGCCCTTCCCTTTCTTCTTCTTCTTCCCGCGATGACCCTAAGTCCCAAACCCTAGCCCTACTGCCTGTTCTTCTTCGTTTTGCTGCCGCGAACCCAACCAACCTAGGTGTCGGTGGCCTTGATTCCGTGCGGTGGGACGAGAATCAGCCACGGTTAGGCTGATTTTGGCGAAAGACCGGCCGAACACCGGCGAATTCGGCGCATGCACGATGAGATTCGAACACTCTTGCCTCTATAAATTGAATCCTTGGTTTAATTCCTTTCAATTCATTCTAATTGTGCTTAATTTCTCAAAAATTACAAGTTAGGGTTTTGGGTTCGGTGGTGGTCGAACCTCACGCGAAGTCAGCGGACCTTCTGGATGTGTGGAGTCCGATTTTTGACTTCAATCCAGCCAATTCTCACGTGTATAGCTTGAATTCGAGTTGGGTGGACCTTTAATCCCGTCTATTTTAAGGATTTCGAATGATAGTTATATGAATCAGTTTACTGAATTGGTAGATTGAATTGTTATTGTATGAATTCGATTATATATGTAGACAAGCAAATGAATTAAGCACTGCTATGCTAAGGCAAAACCAATATATTCTTGAAAGGTTGTTAGATGCTTTAAAATGGAGTTTTCGATGAATCTAGCTTACATTATTGCTAATCATAGCATTTAAGTTAGAAACGAAGTTGTTTTTATGATTTAGCAACCCTATTACGTTATATGAAGCTTTTAAGTCAATAATGGAGTTGTTTTACAAACTAACAAACGTTTTACGTCTATAAGAAGTTTCTTAAGTTACAAACGAAGTCATTTTGCGAGTTAGTAGCCATATTACGTTTATATGAGACTTTTAAGTTAGAAACGAAATCGTGTTACGACTTAACAAGCTTATTACATTTTTAAAAAGCTTTGAAGTTTCAAAGGAAGTCGTTTTATGTTTTAATAGACTCATAACGTTTATAAGAAGCTTTTAAGCTTTGAACTTAGTTGAATTAAGCACTAACTAAACACGTTATGTTTCTAACGAGTTTCGATTTACGATTTAGCAGACATATTACACTTAAAGGAAGCTTTTAGCTAAAAAGCAAAGTCGTTTTATGAGTTGGCAATCGTTTTATGTTATTAAGAAGCTTTTAAGTTGAAAACGAAATCGTTTTACGGTTTAGTAAACTTATTACGTTCATACGAAGCATTCGAGTTAGAAAATAAGTCGTTTTACGATTTGGTAAACGTGTTACTTTTATAAGAAACCTTTATGTTTAAAGTAAAGTCGTTTTAAGTATTAACCAACTTATTGCCCTTATAAGAAGCTTTTAAGTCTAAAAGGAGATCGTTTTAAGAGTTAATTAACGTATTACGTTTATACGAAGCTTCTAAATTAGAAACAAAGTCGTTTTACGAATTCGTAAACGTATTTTACAAAGTTAGTTATACACGTTAGCAAATTTAATTCGATTATGAAAAAGCTTTTAAACCATTCACGAAATCGATTTATGAGATTAGTATACTTGGCTTGTATCATGTTCATCGCTTATGTTTGAAAGATTGTAATGAGCGTAGAAGGGAAACTGAAGGTGATTATTTAAGAATCCTAACTTCTAAGAGCACGCCAGTAACTACGAAGTTTTGAATCGTGAGTTGGTATACTCACCATATTTTTAAGAGGCCTTTCTTGTTATTTGCCTAAAGCTAAAGTCGTAAGGAAATTATATTTTCATGTTTTAAGTTCATAAAACTTATATATGAATACTAAGTATGTTTGTCTACGAAGTATGTCTGTGTATTATGTTTTCATGTTTTAAGTTCATAAAACTTATATATGAATACGTATAAGTATGTTTGTCTACGAAGTATGTATGTATATTATGTTTTTATGCTTTAAGTTCATAAAACCTATATATGAATACGTATAAGCATGTTTATCTACTAAGTATGTATGTATATGAATTTCATAAGTTCCTAAGACCTATATATGAACCAATATGGGTATGTATGTGAACGTATGGTTATGCTTATGTCTATATGTACATAGACGAGCTACTCTAAAAACTTTAAGCTTAAGTCTGAGACCCAGGGATGGTGGCTTACTTCTCGCCTGGTATCACATATGTTAGGTTATGATAGATTCAGGGATGGTGGTTTGATCCCCGCCTGAAGTCTAAGTATGAAATTACGTCTCAGCATAGTATGATGTCTGTCCAGATAGGCATATATTGCCGCTCGAGTTTGGCCGACTTGGGATGGCAGTAACAAAGCACCTCTAAGAGTCTAGTCTCCTCATTTACGTGATTATGTTACTGCGTATGATTTTCGGTAAGTGAAACTTATGCATAAAACCCCTTTTATGCTATGTTTTCGGGTTTGCGTAACTTTATTATGTTAAGTCAACGCATTATGGTTTCTTCTAAAGTTAAGCCTTTGGTATGATTATTCCTTCACTCGGTTTATGGTTCGAATATGATGTATTATGTGAAAGCGCTTCAACTAAAATGAATTACGAAAGGCTTGCGTAAGTTAATATGTATTTTAAGTATGTTTTGGGAGAGAGGGCTTACTTACTGAGCGGTGGTTGCTCATCCCCATTTCTTTTCCCCTTTTTCCCCAGATCTACAGGTGTGTGACTGATACGTGGAGTGCAACAAGGATGGACTTGCTTGGTTTGATTATAACGTAATTACGTAATATTGAATATGTTGTAAGGTTATGTAATTATTTAACTTCTTGTAAAGTTTATAAAAAATAAAAAGCTCTGTATACTCCGGGCGTGTGGCCCGCAGAGTTGTGGACTCCGGCGTGTAATCGTTGAGATGTTGGTGTTATATAGTACCATTATGTATTGCAGGGTTATTATGTAAGGCTTTAAGCCTGGGAAATGGTCAGTTTTTAGGGAAAACTCTGGCCGTTTTACCCCAGAAAATTGAGAAAATTCTAGCATTCCTAACCCTAGGGTTATACTCATGGCATAATTATGCTATAAGTGGCATAAGTTTTAAAAATTCGAGTCTTGGCGGGTTATGTCTCAGATAGGTATAAGCAAGTTGTCTTAACAGTCTTTCCCCAGGGAAAGGCTGTGGCGTGTAACACGACCCGTTTGAGGTCGGGGGTGTTACATTTGATGGTATCAGAGCTATAGGGTTTTATAAAATGATAAAAGAAAATGAGATTTGACTCGCCGATATGTTTTTATGTGCTAAGAGTTATATGTTATGTGCTACGTGTTATGTGCTATGCGATGTATGTTGTTGTTAAGTGTTAAGTGTTAAGTGCTAAATTGTTGTAAGCTTACTAGGAGGGGGTTGATGGAAATTCCTCTATAAGTAATATATGTATATGGTGCACATAAGTGACCTGAAGTCTTATTACGAGTGCAGGAGTTAAGATAATATACGATATGTCGGAAGAGAGGCAAAATCCCCCTCCACCTCCGCCTCCAAATGATGGAATGGAGATGCTCACTAAATTTTTGAAGCTTAAGCCACCTACGTTTGACGGAGCACCAGACCCAATTCAGTATGAGCAATGGAAGAGGAAGATTGAGGGATTGTTTAAAGTTATGGAGTGTCCTGCTAATTATAAGGTGAAGTTCGCAGCTCACTTGTTTGAGAAAGATGCTAGCTTTTGGTGGGATACCGTTAAGCCGAAAGAAGGTGAACAACCACTAACTTGGGCAGAGTTCAAGGGGTTATTAGATGAAAAATACTATCCTAGGGAGGTAAAATAGACTAAAGAGCAGGAATTTTTGGACCTAAAGCAAGGAAAGATGCCAGTTATTGAGTATATGTTTAAGTTTAATGAATTGAGTAGGTTTGCTCCTCATCAAGTGGCGAATGAGGAAATGAAAATGGAACGATTTGAGAGAGGCCTCAAATCTAAGTTAAAGACAAACATGGCTGCACTAACCTTTCCAAACCTCCAAACGATGTACCAAAAAGCCATCAAAGTGGAGCATGTTATAGATGAGTCTGAAGCATCTGAGTTAGCTACGCAACAGAAAAGGAAGCGGGAGTTCGAGAGCTCTCAAAGAGTGGTACGTGGGAATGGGAGGAAGCCTAACTCCAATCATCAATCTCAGAAGGACCGCACTCCATATGAGCCAAGGCCTCGATGTGAGACGTGTGGCAAGCTCCACAATGGGCCCTGAGCAAGGTTAACTGGGGCGTGCTTTGGATGTGGAGAAATTGGGCATTACCAAAACCAATGTCCGAAGAAAGTACAGGAGAACATGCAGGCTAATCAAAGGACTCAGTCAGCAAATAGGCAAGGCGGCAACAATTTCGAAGCAAGAAAATGACTCCTCCAATCTCACAGCTCCATGATGTGTATGAAAGTCGGTGAGAAATATTTCTTTAAGTACTTCCTTTTTTATATAAGTATATATGGATTTATTTCGCATCATGTGACCAAAGCGCATAAGTTTCGAGGACGAAACTTTTTATAAGTGGGGGAGAAATGTGATATCCGTATTTTTATCGTACTTGCTTATCAAATATTATGTCTGTTGGGTTGGAAAATTTTATTTTATTATCCGCCAACCTACAACTACTTTATTGCCCAAGTTATTAACCTATCCAATCTCAGACTCCAAAAATAAATTGTCTGAAGTTGTACAAGTTGAATTGCCTTCGATTTCTTGAAGCTCCAACCTAAGGCGAATACGACTAGATTGTCGAACCTTGGGATTATTTATGTAATTAACTAAATCGATCCTTAATATAACCAAGGGCGAGTAAGTGGACGAGCGATTATATTAAGTACTTCGGTTTAGGATTAGAGATTTGGAGATTCGACTGATGATTTAGCAATTGATGCCTTTTACGTTATAAAAACGGTATTTTATTAGCAATATGAGCTAAAATTATTTTCTATGTGCCCATGTGAGCGTTGATTTTATTAAAAAGAATAGTTTTGCCGCCAATAATAATGTTATTGTTATTAGTTTTGAAAATCTTTCGATAATTTTAATTAGCATTATTAACGGTTATTAACGAGTACTAAATCGATTAGGAACCCAAATACGATTAGGTTGTCAACCTTAGAAATAGTTCGATGTTATTAAATCGAACCTAGAGATATTTGGGAACGAATAGTTGATGAAGGATCATATTATCGATTTGGGTTTAGAATTTAGGTTACGAAGTAGACTAGCGTTATTGAACATGAATCAGGGGTAACTTAGTAATTTCCGCTCGTGGCTTTTGTTTTTCCTTCTCAGTGCCGCAACCAACCCCCCTCCCGAGTTCTCTCTCTCTCCTCCTCTTCTTCTTCTTCCCGTTCCCCTGCTCTGCTTTCCCCTGTTCTTCCTCTCCTTCTTCGTTTCCCGCCAGGCACACCGGAGCCGGTCGCTGGCCTTGAGCCAGTCGACCCGCTGAGAGCCTGCTTCTCCTTTCCCCTCTGCATGACCCCGACCCCCATGGCCTTCCCTTTCTTTTTCTTCTTCTTCCCGCGATGACCCTAAGTCCCAAACCCTAGCCCTGCTGCCTGTTCTTCTTCGTTCTGCTGCCGTGAACCCAACCAACCTAGGTGTCGGTGGCCTTGATTCCGTGCGGTGGGACGAGAATCAGCCACGGTTGGGCTGATTTTGGCGAAAGACCAGCCGAACACCGGCGAATTCGGCGCATGCACGGTGAGATTCGAACACTCTTGCCTCTATAAATTGAATCCTTGGTTTAATTCATTTCAATTCATGCTAATTGTGCTTAATTTCTCAAAAATTACAAGTTAGGGTTTTGGGTTCGGTGGTGGTCAAACCTCACGCGAAGTCAGCGGACCTTCTGGGTGTGTGGAGTCCGATTTTTGACTTCAATCCAGCCAATTCTCACGTGTATAGCTTGAATTCGAGGTGGGTGGACCTTTAATCCCTCCTATTTTAAGGATTTCGAATGATAGTTATATGAATCAGTTTACTGAATTGGTAGATTGGATTGTTATTGTACGAATTCGATTATATGTGTGGACAAACAAATGAATCAAACACTGCTATGCTAGGGCAGAACCAATATATTCTTGAAAGGTTGTTAGATGCTTTAAAATGGAGTTTTCGATGAATCTAGCTTACATTATTGCTAATCATAGCATTTAAGTTAGAAACGAAGTTGTTTTTATGATTTAGCAATCCTATTACGTTATATGAAGCTTTTAAGTCAAAAATGGAGTCGTTTTACATACTAGCAAACGTTTTACGTCTATAAGAAGTTTCTTAAGTTAAAAACGAAGTCATTTTGCGAGTTAGTAGCCGTATTACGTTTATATGAGACTTTTAAGTTAGAAATGAAATCGTTTTACGACTTAACAAGCTTATTACGTTTTTAAAAAGCTTTGAAGTTTCAAAGGAAGTCGTTTTATGTGTTAATAGACTCATAACGTTTATGAGAAGCTTTTAAGCTTCGAACTTAGTTGAATTAAGCACTAACTAAACACGTTATGTTTCTAACGAGTTTCGATTTACGATTTAGCAGACATATTACATTTAAAGGAAGCTTTTAGCTAAAAAGCAAAGTCGTTTTATGAGTTGGCAATCGTTTTACGTTATTAAGAAGCTTTTAAGTTGAAAATGAAATCATTTTACGGTTTAGTAAACTTATTACGTTCATACGAAGCATTCGAGTCAGAAAATAAGTCGTTTTACGATTTGGTAAACGTGTTACCTTTATAAGAAACCTTTAAGTTTAAAGTAAAGTCGTTTTAAGTATTAACCAACTTATTGCCCTTATAAGAAGCTTTTAAGTCTAAAAGGAGATCGTTTTACGAGTTAATTAATGTATTACGTTTATACGAAGCTTCTAAATTAGAAACGAAGTCGTTTTACGAATTCGTAAACGTATTTTACAAAGTTAGTTTACACGTTAGCAAATTTAATTCGATTATGAAAAAGCTTTTAAACCATTCACGAAATCGATTTATGAGATTAGTATACTTGGCTTGTATCATGTTCATCGCTTATGTTTGAAAGATTGTAATGAGCGTAGAAGGGCAACTGAAGGTGATTATTTAAGAATCCTAACTTTCAAGAGCACGCCAGTAACTACGAAGTTTTGAATCGTGAGTTGGTATACTCACCATATTTTTAAGAGGCCTTTCTTGTTATTTGCCTAAAGCTAAAGTCGTAAGGAAATTATGTTTTCATGTTTTAAGTTCATAAAACTTATATATGAATACATATAAGTATGTTTGTCTACGAAGTATGTATGTGTATTATGTTTTCATGTTTTAAGTTCATAAAACTTATATATGAATACGTATAAGTATGTTTGTCTATGAAGTATGTATGTATATTATGTTTTTATGTTTTAAGTTCATAAAACCTATATATGAATACGTATAAGCATGTTTATCTACTAAGTATGTATGTATATGAATTTCATAAGTTCCTATGACCTATATATGAATCAATATGGGTATGTATGTGAACGTATGGTTATGCTTATGTCTATATGTACGTAGACGAGCTACTCTAGAAACTTTAAACTTAAGTCTGAGACCCAGGAATGGTGGCTTCCTTCCCGCCTGGTATCACATATGTTAGGTTATGATAGATTCAGGGATGGTGGTTTGATTCCCGCCTGAAGTCTAAGTATGAAATTACATCTCAGCATAGTATGATGTCTGTCCGGATAGGCGTATGTTGCCGCTCGAGTTTGGCCGACTTGGGATGGCAGTAACAAAGTGCCTCTAAGAGTCTAGTCTCCTCATTTACGTGATTATGTTACTATGTATGATTTTCGGTAGGTGAAACTTATGCTTAAAACCCCTTTTATGCTATGTTTTCGGGTTTGCGTAACTTTGTTATGTTAAGTCAACGCTTTATGGTTTCTTCTAAAGTTAAGCCTTTTGGTATGATTATTCCTTTACTCGGTTTATGGTTCGAATATGATGTATTATGTGAAAGCACTTCAACTAAAATGAATTACGAAAGGCTTGCGTAAGTTAATATGTATTTTAAGTATGTTTTGGGAGAGAGGGTTTACCCACTGATCGATGGTTGCTCATCCCCATTTCTTTTCCCCTTTTTCCCCAGATCTACAGGTGTGTGACTGATACATGGAGTGCAACAGGATGGACTTGCTTGGTTTGATTATGACGTAATTATGTAATATTGAATATGTTGTAAGGTTATGTAATTATTTAACTTCTTGTAAAGTTTATGAAAAATAGAAAGCTCTGTATACTCCAGGCGTGTGGCCCGTAGAGTTGTGGACTCCGGTGTGTAGCCGTTGAGATGTTGGTGTTATATAGTACCATTATGTATTGCAGGGTTATTATGTAAGGCTTTAAGCCTGGGAAATGGTCCGTTTTTAGGGGAAACTCTGCCCGTTTTACCCCAGAAAATTGAGAAAATCCTAGCATTCCTAACCCTAGGGTTATACTCATGACACAATTATGCTATAAGTGGCATAAGTTTTAAAAAAATTCGAGTCTTAGTGGGTTATGTCTTAGATAGGTATAAGCAAGTTGCCTTAACAGTCTTTCCCCAGGAAAAGGCTGTGGCATGTAACACGACCCGCCTGAGGTCGGGGGTGTTACAATAAGACCATTGAATTAAAATGTAGACAAATGCACCATGTCCCTTCTAGCCCAGCTTCTTTTTAGTACATCCATGGGCTCTATAGTAAGCATTCCTTACTCATCAACATTTGGTAGAGTACTTTGGACTTCCTTGGGGCCAACCTATTTCTTCAGCTGAGGAACATGGAAGATAGGATGAATCTTAGAGTTATTTAACAGCTATAACTTATAAGCCACCAAGCCTATATTGGAGATAATATAAAATGGGCTAAAAACACTTTGCAACTAACTTCTGATTACTTGTATGAGATATAAACTATCGTATATAGGGTTGGAGTTTCACAAGGACCTATTCCTCAAGCTCAAAAACCCTGTCAGTTATATGTTTATCTACCTAAGTTTTCATCCTTTGTTGAGTTTTAGCTAAATGTTATTTCAGCATGTTAAGGCATTCTTCCCTATCTTTTGAGTTCCTTTCCACTGCTTCAACCCTGCTATCACCATGAATGTAGGGAATATGCAAAGAAGTTGGTTGTTCTTGCACCACTTCATATGGTTTGACCCTAATTGAAGAATGCCAATTGGTGTTACACCACTATTCAGCATAAGGTAACCATAACGTCCATTTCATTAGTCTTCCATAAGTCATACACCTCAAGTACCCCTCTAGACACCAGTTCACCACCTCTGTTTGACCATCACTCTAAGGGTGATATGCAGTAGACATATGAAGGCCCAGTTACTGAAGAGTTTATAATTATGTCCAGTTGTCACTAGCAATGGTCTTAGGGGACCATGCAACTTAAAGATATGTTCAAAATGCAATTGTGCTATGGTAGCTATAATGAATAGATGAGCCAATAAGAGGAAATGAGCATATTTGTTTAACCTAACAACTATCACTGAAATGGTATCCTTTCCTATAGATCTTGGCAATCCTTCAGTAAAATTAGGTGAAATATCCACCCATATAGCACCAGGAATAGCCAAAGGTTGTACCAATCTAGCAAGGGTGAATAGATCATCCTTGTTTATCAAGCAAGTATCATAGCTTCTCACAGAGTTCCCTACATCCTTGCTAAGTGTTAAGGGATCATTATTCTCTCCCCAAAAGGTCGGTTTGATGGAGGTGTACAGCGCCACTGCTTATAAGCTAGGACCCTCCCATCACTTATTCGACATGTGACTCTTATCCATAACATTCTCCCCCACCCAATCCTATGATGCCCTCGTCACAAATAGGGCCCCCGCCTACCCCATTCCGTTAGAGCATTTGACGAGACATTAGAGTTAGGTCTCAATTTCTGAGATCAATTTTCATGGGGTCATTATTCTTTCCTCAAAAGGCTGGTGTAATGAGTGCACAACACCACCACTTATAAGCCCAAGATGCTCCCATCACTTATCTAATGTGAGATGACTTATCCGTGACATAAGGCCTTTCCAATATAACAAGGTGCTCAACTTGTTCTTTATAACTACAACCCCTACGTGCTCCCCAAGTGATGTGTTATGGAAAGTTGAATGATGTGTGTTGTAGATGAGCATCATGTCCTACCACCATTCTTCCTTTCTATAAAGCATCCCTTGAGACCAATGATACTTGTGATGTATCTAACTAGATGAATGATTTGTTTTAAGTGTTGATAATCTTTCTAAGAGTTTTTCACCTTCTCCAAGAGGTTTGTCTATAATGGACTGAGGGTGATAAAAATTAATTGAGCTCCAGAAATCCTGAAGCAGCCATGCTATCCTTATCCTATTTATATATAGTCTTAAAATAAATGCCCATCAGCTTAGGTAGCCACTTAGTCTAGAAAGGGGTAGTGATTTTCTATTTCGTTATATATCTGAGGCTGAAATGATCAGTTTTGATGATGAAGTGTCTACCTAGTAAATAACATCTCCATTTCTCAACCACTATTAGTACTACCATTAGCTCTTTTTCATAAGTGGATAACGACTTATGCTTAAGAGATAGGGCTCTACTTATGTAAGTAATAGGATGTCCTTCTTCATTGAAGAAAGCTCAAACACCAAACCTAGAAGCATTTCTTTCAACCGTAAAAATTTCGGTAAAATCTGATAAAGCCAGCACAGGGGGCAGAGAGCTTGGCACTTTTGAGGCTTTCAAACGTTAGTTAAGTTACTTCATTCCAATAAAATGCATTTTTTTTTAAAGTAATTCAATCAGAGGTTTGCTCTACTACTCATCATTTTTGATAAACCTTATGTTGTACATAGTCGACCCCAAAAACCCCCTCAGCAATTTAATGTTATGGGAGTTAGCTACTTCTTTTATCACTATAATATTTTTTTAGTGTTACTTAAGATCCGTTTTGTAATAATTAAATATCCCAAGTATTCTGCCTCTTGATTCCGAAAAGATCATTTATTTACCTTAGCAAATAGTGTGTTTTTTCTTGGGACTTCAAAAGCAATCTTCAAATTCCCCAAACGTGCTTCATAAGTTAAGTTGTATACCAAAATATCATCAAAAACACCAGGATAAACTTTCTCGAGTATGGTTTGAAGATGTGATTCATGAGGGATTGAAAAGTAGATAGGGCATTTGTCAACCCAAATGGCATCACTAGAAATTTATAATGATGATCATAGGTTCCAAATGTTGTCTTATCTACTGCCCTATGGAGTTCATCTAATAGTTCTTTAACAATTATGATTGGGAACTTGTCCAGAACTGTGTGCTTGTTTAGCTATCTATGATCCGCACACAGTCTCCAGGTACCATCCTTTTTCTTCACCAAGATAATGGGAGATGACTAAGGACTTTGAGATGCCCTAACCACAACTGCTTCCAACATTCCCTAAATTGTCTTCTTAATAACATCCTTCTATAATTAAGGATACCTATAGGGTCTGACATTAACTGGTGGTTGTAAGACCTGCCTCTTTTTTTTTTTTTTAGTTAACCTGACTGTCTTGCTTTTTACATTATAAAATCGTATTTTTAGTAACTGTATGAGTTAAATTATTATCGATGTCCTTATGGGAGCTATAATTTTATAAAAAGGAATTATTATTGTTATTATTGATTTTAAAGTAAATTCGTGCTGTTTTTGCCCTTAAATTATATCGATAGTTTAATTTAATCATTATTCGATTTATTTAGTCGTTTCTCGAATGCGATTAGGTTGCTAACATTAGAATCGGTTTTGAGGTTTATTAAAATCGGACCTTGATCCGAATTTAGGAACGAACAAGCGACAGAAGGTCATATTATTGATTCGGGTTTAGAGTATAAAATACGAGGTTAGACTAGCGGTGTTAAGTATTGGGCAAGCTTGGAAAAAGGGGGGGGAAACAGAAAAGGAAATGAGGGGCATTTTGGTAAAATGCCGCCAGAACTTAAGCTGGCTTCTTTCTCCTTCACGCGGACCCCCGACCCCACGAGCCCCATTCTCTCTCTCTCTGCCCATCATCTTCTTCCTCTTCTCTGGCTCCACAGACGCAACCTTAAGCTCTCAAAACTCCATCAATTCTCCCTCTACCCAGCTTGTATTTCCCGCATTTAACCTCCCCCAGAACCGTACAAGCCATTGCTGTGAATTTTGAGTAAGAATGGAGCTCAATCACCGCGGTTGTCATTGGTTCTGGTGAGGATTTCGAGCGCCGGATGCGTGCCCAGAACTTAGCCAAGCAATCCCGTTTCTAGTTGCCTCAAATCCCCTCTAAATCAGGATTAAACTTGCAACTTCAAGCATCAAGTCAGTGAGTAAGAGTTTGAGTTGAAATTAGGGTTCGAATTGTGCGAATTGGACACGGTTTGGGGTCTGTTCGTGCGTGGGTGAGCAAGAGTCGAAGAATTAGAGTCGTTCGAGCCCGTAAAGTCAAGTCAGTAGCCTTGGATTCAAGTCTCTAGCTTGGAATCGAGGTGGGTGTTTCTCGTCTCCTAAGCTATTACGATTTTTCAAAAATGTTTTTCAGCAGATTGATGTTGCATGTCAGATTAAGGTTGGCTAAATTCGTTAGAAGTGTCAAGAAGTGAATTAAATATGTTTAGCCTCGATTCGAATTAATTTAGTTAATTTATGCCTAAGGTTTTAATTCGAAGTGAATTAGATGTGTTTGGCTTCGATTTGAATCGATTTAGTTAATTTATGCCTGAGGTTTTAATTCGAAGTGAATTAGATGTGTTTAGCTTTGATTCAAACCAATTTAGTTAATTTATGCGTAGAGAATTATATACGTTTAGCTTCGAATCGAATTAATTTAGTTAATGTATGCCTGAGATTTTAATACGAACTAAGTTATATATGTTTAGTTTCGATTCGAATCAATTTAGTTAAGTCGAGCTGGAAGTTTTGATTCGAAGTAAAGTATGTATGTTTAGCTTTGATTCGAATCTATACAATTAATTCATGCCTGAGTATGAACTTCGAAGTGCATCATACGTGTTTAAAATTAATGTATATAAATGTTTAGTCAATCTACGACCGTCTATATGCTTAACTATCCCATAATGACTTGCTAACTCTAAAGTAAATTATAAATGCCTAGAGCCCAATCATGCTTGAAAATGCTTACAGCCCAATCATGCTTGAAAATGCTTAGAGCCTTATCATGCTTGAATTGCTAAGTAAAGAGCTATAGTTTTAATATGTGGATGTGATGGTATGTATGCGTACGTATGCTTGCTGTAACACACCGCCGAGTGGTGCTGCTTGCCCAGGTAAGTACCTAAACTTTACCTTTTCATAAATTAGTATGATAATATGTTATGATTAATAAATTGAAAATCAAGATAGTAGTTGGATGGTTTGAGGAAGAACTATGAGTGGTTCGAGGTTCTTGTGGTACGGTGCTTGTGAGGAGGGAGCCTAGGTTGTGAATTAACCGTAATCGTATGGATTGCGAGGCCATGTGTGGCTCATTGTGCTGAATTGATTACGAAGTGCTTGAATGTGATGTATGTGAACCCCCATTTTCCTTCAATGTGCTACATGCCATTAAGTGAATAGTTTTCGAAATTCTGACATGTTTAAGAAGGATTGCTAAATGTATATTTTCATGATTTCGAAAGCTTTAAGTTAGAAACGAAGTCGTTTTACGAATCAGTAAACGTATTATGTTTATAAGAAGCTTCTAAAGTTAAAAGTAAAGTTGTTTTACGAGTTACCACGTTTATAAGAAGTTTTTAAATTAAAAACGAAGTGACCTATAAGCATTTAGTAAGGTCATGATCGTGTTATTTAAAGATAAGTTTTCAGTATAGTAAGCAATCAAAGAAGAGAAATGAAACATGTTTTTAAAGGCTAAGAAAGTGCTAGGCAATTGGCCAGTGTTAGGAACTGGACTCAAGATATGAATTATCTTGGTATGAGTTGTTCCTGGAAACTGGACGCAAAGATGGCGTGAGTTGTTTCCCCCTAAAGAAAAGTTAGGAACTGGACTCAAGATATGAATTATCTTGGTGTGAGCTGTTCCTGGGAACTGGACTCAAGATATGAATTATCTTGGTGTGAACTGTTCCCCCAGATAAGTTATAATGTGTGACGCGTAAGAAAACCTTGAGGGGGACTGGACTCAGGATATGATTGCCCTGGTGTGAGCTGTTGTCCCACAGAGGATAGTATCGAGGTTAGAGTTGTTCTACTAAGATGCGTTTTGGCCAAAAGTTAAGTACGTATACCCCAGGGATAACATAAGTTGTGAGTTATAATCTCACTCAGCCAGCACAATAAGATGTTTATATGCTATGAGTAAGTTTCTAATAAGTAAGAAAAGGAGTTGGCGTTTCGCCTTTTTAAGTAGTTCAGAAAGAAGGTTTTTAAGGGTCATTAAGAGACCAAGATGAAATAGATTCTTTAAAAGAATATGAGCCTCAAAAGGCTAAGAGAAGAGTTTTTATGAGCCTCAAGAGGCTAAATGAAGTGTTTTCAGTAAAAAGAAAGAAAGCTTCCTGTGTATGACATGTGCATGTTCTAAGCATAGCTCATGAATGAGATACTAAGTAAGATACGAATATGAAAAGAAAGTCTTATGAGCATATTTCATCCATACCCTATGAATGAGATTTGATTGAAACTTGAAATATGTATGCCTTATGCACCTCATATGGATGAAATGCCCAGAAAAGTATGAATATAAAAAGAGATAACCTTATGTGCACATCATGTGAATAGGGTTTCATGCATAGTTGGAATAGAATGCTAAGAAGTTGTGTTATGAAAAGAAAGTCTTTGTGCTTAGCCTCATGACTTGTTTAAGTGTTTGACTTCCTGTTAGTAAAGAAGTTTGGTCCTTTGGAGACCTAGAAATGTGTTTGAGTGCTTAAAGTAAAGTTTGTGGTTAGTAATGCTTCCATAAGAATTTTATGAATGCCTAATATGATAGTAAAGTGTGGGTACATGATACGTGATTAGTAAAGATATTATTGCCTGCAACGGTTTTGGTTTTAAGGTGTCGGGGGACACTCACTAAGCGTGTGGTTGCTCATCCCACTACTCTTTCCCCTTTTCCCCAGGTTTTCTTTATAACAGAAAAAAGTTGAGTCAGCCATGCCGAAACAAAAGCTTCCCTTGCTTAAAGAGAGTTAAGTGTGCCATAGTGACGTAGTCTCACTACAAGTGATGTTATAGAATGTATTCTTAGCTTGTAAACATTTGTAAACAAGTATTCTAGTTCATGTAATACATATTGTGTATGAGTCGCACTGTATGGTCATATAAGCCAACCATCTAGTTAATTAGATGTCGTCATGATTAAAGTTAGTTATATTTTGGAATGTAAACCCCAGCTCCGGTTGTATGAACTGTTGAGTTGTATCTTTCATTTCTTCTTTATTCATGAACTATACTGGTTGGTGTACTCCAAGTGAGTGGCTCGTTGAGTTATGAACTCTGGCGTGTAGCCGTTGAGCTTCCTTTAAGTGTTTTTACGCAACTGTTGATTTGCAGGGATTTATTGTAAGGCTTTTAGCCTGAAAACGGTCAGTTCTTAGGGAAAACTCTGTCCGTTTCACCCTAGAATTTAAGTAAGAAGTTAAGAAAACATAACGCTTCCAGCTCTAGGGGGCTGGGGGCGTTACAGTGGTGTTCCATATTTGAGAATGATCTTATGATCATGACTTCAATGCGGTGATAAGATTTTAGCTCCTTAAAAATGTTAGGAAATTCTTTCAAGAGCTGAGCCAATTAAGGCTCCTTAACTACAAATTGTTCCTTAGTTAGAGTTGCCGCTACAGTTTGCACTTGCAGTATAAATAATTGACTTGATTGCAACATATTCTATAATTTCTTCCTACTCATCCACTCCACAATAGACTTTTGAGCACCTCTTAAATAATTCTCTTGTATTTATAGGTGAATTCCATTTTGAGCTCCTCGAAATTCCAAAGAATAGACTCTAATGTGGATAACCATTAGACCCCTAAAACCATTCCATAACTCCCTAAAGGAACCAATAATACATTAGCTTAAATTTGCTGTCCCAACAGAGACCAAGATAAATCCTTACAAGTAGTGCTACAGTTAGGTTGCTATCCATTTTTTATTACTACCTACATAGGAGGGATTTTCTTAACATCACATTATGACTTCTTCAACTATTATGTCTAAGAAATTATAGGTGCTGTCATAGTCAATCAAAATATGTAGGGTTGCACTCTTTGCCTTACCTTTCACTTTTATAATCTGGTAAGTGTTCTCCCATTTAGAGCACGCAAGGAAATATGAGGCATATCTTCTTCTAGCAAGCTTACCTCCCCCATGTTGTCATCTAATGCCAGCTCCTCATTTCCTTTATTTCCCCTTCATTCTCCCCCAATCCCCAATTTATATACCTATGCTTTACGTTTATGCCTCAAGAAGGTCTTTTCATCACATAAGAAGCACATATTCTTATCCTTTTTTTAATCAATTTCTTTGGCACTTACACTCTTCTAACATTTCTAGGTCTGAATGTAATAGAATTTGCACTGGTTACATGGTCAATAGGACATAATTTTGATGCTAACTATGAAGATATAGGATTATCCCTAGTGTTATAAAACTATTGTTAACAGTTCTTCAAATGGATATATGCTTTTCCAAGATAAGTTTGGTTTTCCTAGAAATGGAAGAAAGGGTTTCTTCTTAAAGCTTTGCTAAATAGTAATCATTATGTATAGTTTATTGTTTGAAGATCCTCGCTATATTTTAGATCTCATCACACAATCCACTTAAGAAAGAACTTATGGTATGGTTAATGGGTAGCTCAACTCGATTTAGTAGAGCATCAAAAGACTCTTGATACTATTCCACAAAACTTAAATATTTAAATTTCATCAACTCTGCCAACGGATCATCAAAGGGTTGAGCCCTAAACCTTGCTGAAATAGCTCTCCAATATTCTTCCCAACTTAATCATACCTTATCCTACTTTTTATATAAGATTGATGCCAAAGCAGAGCCTTCCCACTTAAATGAATAGTTGTTATGTTCACCATAGCAAGTTCAACGGTACTATCAACCTCAAAAAATTGTTCACATTTATGTGCACATTCCTGAACATCATCCCTATCAAATCAAGCAAAATCACTCTTTGAGAGCCTGGAAAAATTAGAATTACCATTTTGAAAATTGTTGCCACTAGATTCAGTTGCAAAAATAATTTGTAGCACTTGTCAACTTAATCCTATAATCAGCTCACTAGAGTTTGAATCGATCCGATCTTGTTTCTCTTGTTGTTTACTTCGCTGATTTTTGATCAACTGCTAAAACTCAATCCCAGCATTCTGTATAGATTGACATAGTTCCAGTTTTCTTTGCTCATTGTCCGAGTACTGTCAAAAATGGCTATGAAATTTGATGAGTCTTGAACCACTATGATGCAAGCTGGATTGATTGGTGAAATTAGCTAATCAATCAAAGACAAAAGAAAATGTGTTTGTGATGAATAGCTCAACCAATTGGAGATCTAATCCGATCGATCAAATTTAAAGAAATAGAAATGCATAGAAGTCACTTTGCACTTTTTTAGCATATCAGTATACACCCCGGAGGGGTGGAGGCCCCATTGAAGGGGTGTAAATTAATATGCTGAAAAAGTGCAAAGTGACTTCTATGAAGGGTTTAGAAATCGACCCTGCTCTGATACCAAAATGATAGGTATTCTCTGGGAAATCCAAGAATTTCAAGGAGAAGAGAACATATATTTGAAAGATCAATCAAAGATAGTAAGGGAGAGAGGTTGAATTTTCATTGAATTCTTGGATAGTTACAACCATCGCATGCCAGCTATTTATTCCTACCATTATTCATAACAACCTTTTATCTCTCTATTGTAAACAAACTAACAAACTTGGTCATGCCCCTACCGCCCCACCCTAACAACTTCCTCAACTAACTTTCTCTCTCAAAGTTTTGCAGCTAATATGTGAACTAAAACAACTGCTGTATCATGGTACCTATCAAACTATGATTGTGCTTCCTTGATTTTGTTAGATGGGGACACACATAACATTTTAGTGAATGGATAGAGACCCCAAAAAAAAAAAAAAAAGAAAAACAAAGATCAAAGAGAGTTAAAAGACCATAGATAGTTTAGCTCATCTTTTTTTTTGATCATGATATTAGAATAGAATCATCGATTCCAATATTTGATATTTCGTTCATTCTTTTAAATAAAAATTACAGTTCTTGAGGAATCTGTTGAACCTTTGGAGATAGATTTGAGTAAACCTTTCCATTCCCCCTAATTTAAGGAAGCTCATACCTTTCGAAATAAAATTTTCCGTTCATGGGCCGAACCAAACAAGTAATACTAGAAACCAAAAGTCATTCCCATGCCACTTGGTTCAATTCGTAATTCCATTCCATTCAAACATGTTGAACTAACTTGAAGAGTTCCACTAGATAAAATCAAAATAGTGTCAAAGCTCATCTAAATTGTGAGTTGAGCCTAAGTATTACTCTACCATGTTCTAGGGCTTATTATTTAGGTTAAATGAGAGTACTTTAGTTCATCTTAAATTCTGACTGTGTAATCATGTCTAACGTTGCTCTTTGTGTGATTAACTTTTGTCATTGTATCAAAACGACCCAAACCCATTGGTCCAATACTTTATTTTTTATTTTGTTAGGCAAGGTGATGTAAAGTCAGTGAAGATAATGAATTAGTAAAATCCAAATTTGATGTATCTATTGCAATTATTTTCTATCTTCCATGTCGCATTAACTAACATGCTATTTGTTTGTTTAATATGATTGACGTCCATTAATAAGAAGGGGCAACATGTAGACGTATCTCATTCACAGGTCGTAACTTCTTCCTCGAACCATAAACATTGTCTATTTTTTTTTTTTTAAGCAGATCGAGGTCACAATGAACTCAGATCAAAGATTTTTAGAGACATTTTGGAAGCCATATCTAATGGCGACAATGTCTCAATGATTGCGTCTTTGGTTCAGAGCTTCATTGCAAGAGTTTCTATTGTTTGATCACTTCTTTCGTTTTCTGCTAGTTTATTTCTATAACCTAAAGCTTATTCAAGACTCTATTTTAAATAGAATTTTTTCAATTTTAATAATCCCTACTTTTATCGATCTATTGCAGATAATCAATACATTAAAAATACAAAAAAGTGAGCTGTACTTACCCGTATTTAATTCCAAGATGCCACCACTGAATTTAGGTGACTTGAAGACAATGGTGCAATGATGTGGTGGCTGAGGAATCTCATGCGCATAGTTAACTAAACAAAATAAAAGTTTCTTTGCATTGTAAGCAATGTTTGTGAATACGAAATTAAAAAATAAATATTCTCTCTCCTCCCTTAATTTAATATGCCCTTTTTTGCAAGACAAAACAAAAGACTATTATATA
>JAKOGI010001617.1:169442-189442 GCA_029747015.1 Carnegiea gigantea
ATATATATATATATTTGTATATGCATATATATATATTTATGTATATGTGTATACATATAATATATATATACATATATACATATATATATATATATATATATATATATATATATATATATATATATCTGTATGTATGTATATATATATATATATATATATATATATATATATATATATATATATATATGTATGCATGTGTATATGTATACATACATATAAATATATACATGTATACATGTGCATATATCTATATATATATATATATATATATATATATATATATATATATATACATATATATATATATTTATGTTTATACACGTATTTATGTATATTTATATGTATGTTATATATATATGTAATATATTGTGTATATATATTATATATATATATATATATATATATATATATTGCATGGATTTTTAGTTGGGAATACAAAATCCAAAACTATTTAAAAAATGCATTCCCCCATTCATTTGTCCGAATCTACAAAATCAGTTTCAAACACTATCCAACTTTCCGCCTCTTCCTTACAAAATAATTGCCACTCAAACTCCTGGTAAACCTACCATCGACAATTCCTGCAAGACTCGCTTTGTCGAACATCTTTCGTTAACTACCTCATTCCCCTCCCGGCCCTTTCGAAAAGGTGTCGCCAGAATAGGGTCACCTTTGAGAAGGAGTTTAAGATCATCGGCTAGAGGATGAACAGCAGAGACACTAGACCCATTTTGGAAATGCCAAATCTTCATTAAAGAAGTTTGGACATTAATGCTAGGGATAGTGTAAACATTTTGGAGACCATGTTTTGAGGCAAATGTTGGAAACCATTGGAAGAAGGGAATGTTACAACGAAGACGTTCCATGTCAGAAATCCATTCCTTTTTAATGGATTCCAATAGGGACGGCTTCATTTGCTCAAACCAACTACGAAGAGTAGTGTTTTCTACTGAATAGTAGTTAGTTTTGAGCAAAACTCAATCAATTTGGAAATTGTTTGATATGATCATGTTAATAGTGGCACCGATTCCAGAAGTTGTAGGAGATGGTGGGTCAACTACTGGTTCTGGAATAGGATTTCTAAACCTGTATCTTGTAGTATGGTCTAAGGGTTCAACGGTGGAAGAAGCATCAGAGAAAGATCTTCTATACGCTGATGTCGGTGAGACATTAATGTTTTCTCTCATGGATATGCTTCGAAATTTAAGAAGGATTCGACCATCTGGTTCTTCTATGATTTGGTCAATTTCTTTTCTTTCTGTTGGGGAAACCGATTTTGGTTCGAATAGTTCAATCTCGTTTGGGAGAGTTATTTCATCCCATTTGAGTAATTTTGGAGTGAAGACATTTGGTTTTTCGTCTTCAATTTGGAGTAGAACTGTTTCTTGTGAACTAGAAGGAAGGGGGTTAAGAAACCTTGTATTCAAATTTGTACTCATAAGCCGAAAATAAATTCTGTACATAACTACAAAATTTTTAAAATCCAGAAACTCGTTACCTTGAACGTGGACATCCAGTTTAAGAGCTTCTGTAGTCAAAGGGCATGTTAGGTCAACCATAAAATCTGGATAACAATTGAAAAATACAGGCCCTTTACAAATGTTAGTTTGAATAACTGCAAGTAAAGAAGATTTGTACTTACGAAGTCTTTTGTCTCGTAAAGCCATGTAGATGGGAGCGTTAATACCTTTTTTTAACAAAGGTTTTATAGCTACTTGAACCAAACCGATATGCATAAATCTATACTTAGCATGTAAATGATGTTCAATAGCATTTTGCTTAATCATGTCAATCGTTTGTAAACCATTTTGCAAACTTATGACTTCTTCATGAGTTTTGCAAGAATAGGCCTTAACAAAATCAAAGGTACCAATTTTGTAAAGCGTGTCAATCTCTATCCTAAGTAAAGACCAGTTGGCATAACTGTCTGAACTAGGTGCTTTAAAGATTGGTCCGGTTCTTTGTTCATTTGAATTAACTATATTACTATGGCTGCTATCAGCCCTAAATGATAACATACGCCTTAATCTAGACGCCATCCTTATGTATGCATGTCAATGGTAGTATGCAGACAGATGTATAGTGGGACCACCACCGGGACCACCTAACTTACGGCTGACCAACGGACTTATAGGCTGACCAACACTAGGGACACCACTGTAGCTGAACCACAGCTCTATGCACACTACTATGGATCTGCACTTAAGGATAGTATCAAGATGCAAGGGTGTAGGCGATCACTTGGCTCTGATACCAGGGGAAAACAGGACCTTTTTCACATATAGCAGAACTTGTCGAAAATGTTAATGACATAAATATTAAAACTAGAAATGTAGATTACAGAAACTTACAATTGTTCAAGAGAGAGAAAGATCGCAAAGAGTAATTTTACAAGAGAGAGAGAGAGAGAGAGAGAGAGAGATTGGCAGTTCGAAAAGATTAGATTTTGTAATTGTAGTGGTTTTGGGGCTGAGATTTGATATAAGGGAGCACATAATTGCTTTAAATTGGGAAAGAAATCTGACACATAATTTAAACATCCTAGAAATCTTTGCAGTTGGTGTTTATCCTTAATTTCATTAGGAAATTTATCTGCAAAGACCAGGGACCTTTGGATTGGTTTGATGGTACCTTGATAAAGTTCATGGCCCAAAAATCGAATTTTTGACTGAAATAAAAGCATTTTTGGTGCTGATAATGCTAAACCGTTTTTCTTAATAATATGCAGAAAATGATGCAAATGTTTGAAATGTTGATCAATGGACGATGAAAACACTAAAACGTCATCAATATAAACAATGATGAATTGAGTATAAGGGTTAAAAATATCATTCATAATGTTTTGAAATTCAGAGGGGGCATTTTTGAGACCAAAGGGCATTACATTCCACTCGTAATGTCCAAAGGGAACAGTAAAAGCAGTTTTGTAACGATCCTGTTCTTTTATTTGAATTTGCCAGTAGCCTGACTTCATATCAAACTTAGAGAATATTTTGAAATATAAATCATCTTGAAATTTGGTGACACAAAGAACTATTGCTAAAATTTCTTTTTTGATTGTGGAATAATTGACTTGAGCATTAATCCAAAGTCCTGAATGATATCTCACTAACTGCTCTGAACTCTGGGGTGATACTTGTTGTTTGAGAATGCCTCCATATCCAATGTCTGAGGCATCTGTCTCTACAATCATGGATGCATAGGGATTGGGGAGATGCAGACATGGTAATGCTTTGATGCGTGTCTTTATTTGTCTAATAATCCTTGTATGCTCATCAGTCCAAGGCTTTGGATTCTTTCTCAGCCTTTGATAAATTCAATGTCAAAATCAAAAGCAGAAAGAATTACCTGCCATCTAGCAAAAATTTGTTTGGAAACTAAATTTTTGACATCCTTTTGTAAAATCTCCTTTGCTGATTTGCAATCAATTCGTAGAAGGAATTTTTTGTCACTTTTTCCTTGCAAAAATTCTCTTGTGAGGAAATCAGGCAAAGAATTAGTTTCTCCTTTTGTGGCAGTGAAAATGTCGAGCATTACTGTCGGACAAAGACCAAGAAGTTCACACTTCACAACCTTCATCTTCAAGCAAGACTAAAGCAAAAAATTATTGTTAGTACGGTTGGCCTTAACTTTTGCCAAGGGCCAAGTGACCCTTGCAGGCTCTTTTGCAATATGTCCTTTAAGTTTTGCCAAGGGATAATTATCCCTTGCCGGACTTGAAATTACATGTCATAAGGATCTTGTGAATCTTGATACAGGTCATCAAGTTTTGTTTTGCTGTTAGATGCTGTAGAACTGGCGTCCTCATCTGAGTCATCCTTTTTATCAAGGATTTTTTGTAGAAATATTTGTCGCATAGATGGATCGTCCTTGAGATATTCAAGTACTTCCTTCTCCTTTTGGGTTAGGCCTTTTGCTTTAGCTTGCTTGAAGATGAAGAACTGGCCTTCCTTTGAGGGGTGGAAGGTCCTATGCTTCTTGTCTCGGTGAAATGAAGGTTGTGAAGTGTGAACTTCTTGGTCTTTGTCCGACAGTAATGCTCGACATTTTCACTGCCACAAAGCTTTGTCTTGAACTCATTCCACCATTTAATTTTGTAGATTCGGACAAGTGAATGGGGGAATGCATTTTTTAAATAGTTTTGGATGTTGTATTCCCAACTAAAAATCCATGCAATATTGAATATTCTAAAAAATTGTAATTCTTTGGTATACGCTTCGAGGGATGACATATTTTTATCCCAGAAGTCCCATCCTCCTTGGGCTTCAGTTGGTAGAACTGCCAGAGAGCACCCAAACCAGGTCCACCAATAGTAAAACCAGATAGGGAATTGTACAGGACAACTGTCATGGAAATTGAAGAACCATGAATGGGTTTCAGGGCGGAGTAGAAATGTCCGATACCACGCCATTCTATAGTCGTTGTAATTGTATGTTTGAGGTATGAAAGGAACAGAGAAAGAGCGTTCTTCAAATGGAAGTTTCCACTGTTGAGCGCTCAAGACTTGTTTGATGATACACTTGGAGAATAATATGTGGTTTGGATTTGCTTTGTCTGGAGTGTGGGTTATGTCGGCCGAATGTGTATCTACGAGGATTAATTCGTAGAACTGTTGAGTTTTTTGTGGATGATCTGTGGCGTAATGATGGGGTCCAAAGATCTTTGGAATAAGGAGTTTGAGGGTCTCATAGGGAGGTTCAGTTTTATGGGTAGTTAACGAAAGATGTTCGACAAAGCGAGTCTTGTAGGAATTGTCGATGGTAGGTTTACCAGGAGTTTGAGTGGCGATTATTTTGTAAGGAAGAGGCGGAAAGTTGGATAGTGTTTGAAACTGATTTTGTAATTGTAGTGGTTTTGGGGCTGAGATTTGATAATCTTCAGCCCTGCGGATGCCTTTGCCTTTGTCCTTTGGCTTTGGTTTAGATCCACTCATGGTGGAACCTGCGAAAGGAATTTTGTGTCACTTTTTCCTTGCAAAAATTCTCTTGTGAGGAAATCAGGCAAAGAATTAGTTTCTCCTTTGATAAATTCAATGTCAAAATCAAAAGCAGAAAGAATTGCCTGCCATCTAGCAAAAATTTGTTTGGAAACTAAATTTTTGACATCCTTTTGTAAAATCTCCTTTGCTGATTTGCAATCAATTCGTAGAAGGAATTTTTTGAAATATAAATCATCTTGAAATTTGGTGACACAAAGAACTATTGCTAAAATTTCTTTTTTGATTGTGGAATAATTTGCTTGAGCATTAATCCAAAGTCCTGAATGATATCTCACTAACTGCTCTGGACTCTGGGGTGATACTTGTTGTTTGAGAATGCCTCCATATCCAATGTCTGAGGCATCTGTCTCTACAATCATGGATGCATAGGGATTGGGGAGATGCAGACATGGTAATGCTTTGATGCGTGTCTTTATTTGTCTAATAATCCTTGTATGCTCATCAGTCCAAGGCTTTGGTTTCTTTCTCAGCCTTTGATATAAGGGGGCACATAATTGCTTTAAATTGGGAAAGAAATCTGATACATAATTTAAACATCCTAGAAATCTTTGCAGTTGATGTTTATCCCTAATTTCATCAGGAAATTTATCAGCAAAGACCAGGGACCTCTGGATTGGTTTGATGGTACCTTGATAAATATCATGGCCCAAAAATCGAATTTTTGACTGAAATAAAAGCATTTTTGGTGCTGATAATGCTAAACCGTTTTTCTTAATAATATGCAGAAAATGATGCAAATGTTTAAAATGTTCATCAATGGATGACGAAAAAACTAAAACGTCGTCAATATAAACAATGATGAATTGAGTAAAAGGGTTAAAAATATCATTCATAATGTTTTGAAATTCAGAGGGGGCATTTTTGAGGCCAAAGGGCATTACGTTCCATTCGTAATGTCCAAAGGGAACAGTAAAAGCAGTTTTGTAACGGTCTTGTTCTCTTATTTGAATTTGCCAGTATCCTGACTTCATATCAAACTTAGAGAATATTTTGGCTTGATGAAGTCGGTTAAGCAAATCTCTTTTATTGGGGATTGGATATCTAATCCACCTCAGTACTTTGTTTAATGGCTTGTAATTAATCACGAGGCGAGGTACTCCTCGTTCCTTTTCGGCAGCATTATTAACATAAAAAGCTGCGCAGCTCCAAGGAGATTTTGAAGGTCGTATAAGCTTTTTGTCTAATAAAGCTTTGATTTCTTTTTTGCAATGTTCAAGGAGTTCAAGGTTCATCTGGGTTGGACGAGCTTTTGTTGGAATATCAGCTTCGCTAAATCCAGGTTCATAGGGTAAAGAAACGATATGTTTCTTTCTTTCGCAGAACGCATTCGGGAGATCTGAACAAACTGTATCCTTGAAAATTTTTTCTAGATCAAGAACCTTTGTTTGAACAGTAGGGTCAAGCAATTGTTCTTCGATTCTTTTTTGGGCAAGCTCATCCTTTAAATGACAAATCCGTTGCTGCTTTAATTGAAGACAATTGATTTGTTTGAAAATAGAGGAAGATTGCAGCTCCATAACATGCCTTTGATGAGTTGTAGTTAGGAAGGGGAAGATAATGGAGTTTCCCATTACATTGGTGTGAATGCCCTTGTCAGTAACCTGAAAGGGATATAATTGAGTGAGGAAAGGTGTTCCTAGTATTAGATCATTGGTGATGTTTTTAATTATAAAGAATACATTTTTGAAACAATATTGATTGTTCTTAATGTACCCTTTGTTGAGCTTACAGCTTATGTTTAAGGGGTCACCACTAGCACTGGCTAGCTGTTCTTTCGTTCGTGTGCAGTACTTTGTGGGGACTATCCCTTCTTTAAGACAATTTTGGTCGGCTCCACTGTCTATTAATGCAATTAAGTTGATAGCAAAATCCTCAACAACTAGATTGACAATGGAATACCATTTTTGGAATATGATTCTGGAAATGGTTTGAAGGAACTGTGTTTGTGGCACCTCTGTTCCAAGGGTAATTGGGGAGGCGATTTCAGAGGCTGATGCTATATTTGTATTATTTTTTAAAGATTCTATCATAGCAATTTTAGTATCTATTTCGAGATCTTTGGTTTTGAGAGAGATAACTTCAGTCTTGAGGAACCTCACTTGTTCTTTTAACTCATTAATCTCAGTTTGCAATTGCTTAGTGGTGACTGGCTGAAAAGGGTTTTGAATAGGGTAATCATCGAATATTTGGTTAAAGGAAGAGGAAGTCTTTAGATCAAATTTTGGTTCTTTGTCTTCTTCGAGAATTAAATCTTTCAATCTTTGTAAACAATCTCTCTTGGTTTCTAAGTCAGGGATTTGTCCAATTAGATCAATTAAAAACTCCTTTTGAGTTTTGGAAGTTATAACATTAATGGCTTGAATAGGCGACGATTCCTCTTCTGAATCATCACTAGAGGTAGCATAATAGTCGCTATCAGACTGATTTTCTTTTGTTACTAGCAAGGCTAAAAGCTTTTGTTTTAGGTCAGGATCTTCTGAGAATAACTCATTTATTTTTTGCTCAGTTTTGCACTGGAAAGCCCTATGGCCTGTCTTTCCACATTTAAAGCAGACTGTGGGCAGCGGCTCTCTTTTTCTTTTGACTTGCTTTAGTTTCTTTTTTAGCAAATGGTTTTGAGCTTTTGCTAATAGGCCTTGGTGTGGGCGCTCGCTTCTTAACGGCCTTTTTACGGGCTGTTGAAGGAGCTACAATTTTGGTAATGCCAAAGGCTTCGCAGAAAGAACCCATTTCTTTTCTGGATTGGGCCTTTTCACTACCATATTTGGACTGGATTTTGATTTCGTTACATAGGGCAAGAGCCTCAGATTTAACTATGCCAAATAACTGCCCAAATGTTAAAAGACCAAAAGGAATATCATTGGACCCAAAATTTTGTCGAAGCTTGTTAAGAATTCGTTCCCCAAATAATCTAGGTAATCCAGCAATAAATCTTTCTTTCCAAAAGTCCTGTGTGTTATCTTCCCGTTTTAGGACATGAGTTAGAAAGACATCTTTGTACCATCTGTAATCAGTTAATGAGGGGCATCGAAGATTAATAAGAATAGTTTTTGACACTGCTTGTTCTTCTTTTGGATTACCTATGAAATGAAGAGTAATTGTGTGCAACAAAGTTTGCACACAATCATCTTCTTCGATTTCTAACCCGGCAGTGGTTTTAACTGTCTTTTTATGATTAATGATTTGTTGTCTTTGTTCTGAGATGAAAGAATTATCCCACCAGGCTCTAAGCTGCCCTGTAAAGCCTAACGCCATAGCAATTACTATATTGGCATCCGTATGACCTGTTGTTTTATAAGCATTGTAAGCCATCCACATTTCTTGTATTGTGGACAGAATTTCATGCTCAGATTTGCCATCTATGTTCCATTGATAAAGGGCTCTACCATCATAGTGGGAAGTGGTAAAAGAACCTCTCTCTTTATACTGAAGGTCTGGGGGAGAAGGTCTGGGATAATAGTTTTTTGTAGTATTCCTTGACCAATTATGAATTTTGTTTACAGACGTAGGTTCTTCAAATACATTTTCTATAACTTGTAAAGTATCTTGATTAATTTCATCTTCAGATTCCTCACTTGAGTCTTCTGAAGACGACGTGTCTCCTTGTATAATTTGGCATGTTTTATCTATACATGAAGTCGAAGGTTTGGACATTAAATCTAAAGTTTTTAACTGATCATTAATGAGTTTCAAATAATGATTACTTGAAGATTCAGCTTGTTTGTGAAAAGCTTCTAGTCTTTGTTTAGGGATACTGTCGGTTTTAAAAAAAGGGCTTGAGCTTTCTGAATAAACTTGTCCAACCTTGCTCGATAATTGAGATTCGTTGGTAGTGGAGTCCAGGTGTCCATGGTCTTGTGATGCTTTGTCGATAGAGAAAGGCTTTTGTCTTAAAAAAGCAGATGCTGTCGCCCACTTAAAGATTCCTAGCCAGCTGGCACTGCCTTTTAATTTGTCGTAGTAAATGGAGGGTGCCAGCAAATGATACTGACCTGCAAAGTAAAATTATTGTTAGTACGGTTGGCCTTAACTTTTGCCAAGGGCCAAGTGACCCTTGCAGGCTCTTTTGCAATATGTCCTTTAAGTTTTGCCAAGGGATAATTGTCCCTTGCCGGACTTGAAATTACATGTCATAAGGATCTTGTGAATCTTGATACAGGTCATCAAGTTTTGTTTTGCTGTTAGATGCTGTAGAACTGGCGTCCTCATCCGAGTCATCCTTTTTATCAAGGATTTTTTGTAGAAATATTTGTTGCATAGATGGATCGTCCTTGAGATATTCAAGTACTTCCTTCTCCTTTTGGGTTAGGCCTTTTGCTTTAGTCTTGCTTGAAGATGAAGAACTGGCCTTCCTTTGAGGGGTGGAAGGTCCTATGCTTCTTGTCTCGGTGAAATGAAGGTTGTGAAGTGTGAACTTCTTGGTCTTTGTCCGACAGTAATGTTCGACATTTTCACTGCCACAAAGCTTTGTCTTGAACTCATTCTACCATTTAATTTTGTAGATTCGGACAAGTGAATGGGGGAATGCATTTTTCAAGTAGTTTTGGATTTTGTATTCCCAACTAAAAATCCATGCAATGTTGAATATTCTAAAAAATTGTAATTCTTTGGTATAGGTTTCGAGGGATGACATATTCTTTTCCCAGAAGTCCCATCCTCCTTGGGCTTCAGTTGGTAGAACTGCCAGAGAGCACCCAAACCAGGTCCACCAATAGTAAAACCAGATAGGGAATTGTACAGGACAACTGTCATGGAAATTGAAGAACCATGAATGGGTTTCAGGGCGGAGTAGAAATGTCCGATACCACGCCATTCTATAGTCGTTGTAATTGTATGTTTGAGGTATGAAAGGAACAGAGAAAGAGCGTTCTTCAAATGGAAGTTTCCACTGTTGAGCGCTCAAGACTTGTTTGATGATACACTTGGAGAATAATATGTGGTTTGGATTTGCTTTGTCTGGAGTGTGGGTTATGTCGGCCGAATGTGTATCTACGAGGATTAATTCGTAGAACTGTTGAGTTTTTTGTGGATGATCTGTGGCGTAATGATGGGGTCCAAAGATCTTTGGAACAAGGTGTTTGAGGGTCTCATAGGGAGGCTCAGTTTTATGGGTGGTTAACGAAAGATGTTCGACAAAGCGAGTTTTATAGGAATTGTCGATGGTAGGTTTACCAGGAGTTTGAGTGGCAATTATTTTGTAAGGAAGAGGTGGGAAAGTTGGATAGTGTTTGAAATTGATTTTGTAATTGTAGAGGTTTTGGGGCTGAGATTTGATAATCTTCAGCCCTGCGGATGCCTTTGCCTTTGTCCTTTGGCTTTGGTTTAGATCCACTCATGCTGGAACCTGCGAAAGGAATTTTGTGTCACTTTTTCCTTGCAAAAATTCTCTTGTGAGGAAATCAGGCAAAGAATTAGTTTCTCCTTTGATAAATTCAATGTCAAAATCAAAAGCAGAAAGAATTGCCTGCCATCTAGCAAAAATTTGTTTGGAAACTAAATTTTTTACATCCTTTTGTAAAATCTCCTTTGCTGATTTGCAATCAATTCGTAGAAGGAATTTTTTGAAATATAAATCATCTTGAAATTTGGTGACACAAAGAACTATTGCTAAAATTTCTTTCTTGATTGTGGAATAATTGGCCTGAGCATTAATCCAAAGTCCTGAATGATATCTCACTAACTGCTCTGGACTCTGGGGTGATACTTGTTGTTTGAGAATGCCTCCATATCCAATGTCTGAGGCATCTGTTTCTACAATCATGGATGCATAGGGATTGGGGAGATGCAGACATGGTAATGCTTTGATGCGTGTCTTTCATTTGTCTAATAATCCTTGTATGCTCATCAGTCCAAGGCTTTGGTTTCTTCCTCAGCCTTTGATATAAGGGAGCACATAATTGCTTTAAATTGGGAAAGAAATCTGATACATAATTTAAACATCCTAGAAATCTTTGCAGTTGATGTTTATCCTTAATTTCATCAGGAAATTTATCTGCAAAGACCAGGGACCTTTGGATTGGTTTGATGGTACCTTGATAAAGTTCATGGCCCAAAAATCGAATTTTTGACTGAAATAAAAGCATTTTTGGTGCTGATAAAGCTAAACCGCTTTTCTTAATAATATGCAGAAAATGATGCAAATGTTTGAAATGTTGATCAATGGATGACGAAAAAACTAAAACGTCGTCAATATAAACAATGATGAATTGAGTATAGGGATTAAAAATATCACTCATAATGTTTTGAAATTCAGAGGGGGCATTTTTGAGACCAAAGGGCATTACATTCCACTCGTAATGTCCAAAGGGAACAGTAAAAGCAGTTTTGTAACGGTCTTGTTCTTTTATTTGAATTTGCCAGTAGCCTGACTTCATATCAAACTTAGAGAATATTTTGGCTTGATGAAGTCGGTTAAGCAAATCTCTTTTATTGGGGATTGGATATCTAATCCACCTCAGTACTTTGTTTAATGGCTTGTAATTAATCACGAGGCGAGGGACTCCTCGTTCCTTTTCGGCAGCATTATTAACATAAAAAGCTGCACAGCTCCAAGGAGATTTTGAAGGTCGTATAAGCTTTTTGTCTAATAAAGCTTTGATTTCTTTTTTGCAATGTTCAAGGAGTTCAAGGTTCATTTGGGTAGGACGAGCTTTCGTTGGAATATTAGCTTCGCTAAATCCAGGTTCATAGGGTAAAGAAACGATATGTTTCTTTCTTTCCCAGAACGCATTCGGGAGATCTGAACAAACTGTATCCTTGAAAATTTTTTCTAGATCAAGAACCTTCGTTTGGACAGTAGGGTCTTGTAATTGTTCTTCGACTCTTTTTTGAGCAAGTTCATCCTTTAAATGACAGATCCGTTGCTGCTTTAATTGAAGACAATTGATTTTTTTGAATATAGAGGAAGATTGCAACTCCATAACATGTCTTTGATGAGTTGAAGTTAGGAAGGAGAAGGTAATGGGATTTCCCATCACATTGGTGTGAATGCCCTTGTCAGTAACCTGAAAGGGATATAATTGAGTGAGGAAAGGTGTTCCTAATATTAGATCATTTGTGATGTTTTTAATTATAAAGAATACATTTTTGAAACAATATTGATTGTTCTTAATGCACCCTTTGTTGAGCTTACAGCTTATGTTTAAGGGGTCACCACTAGCACTGGCTAGCTGTTCTTTAGTTCGTGTGCAGTACTTCGTGGGAACTATCCTTTCTTTAAGACAATTTTGGTCGGCTCCACTGTCTATTAAAGCAATCAAGTTGATAGCAAAATCCTCAACAACTAGATTGACAATGGAATACCATTTTTGGAATATGATTCTGGAAATGGTTTGAAGGAACTGTGTTTGTGGCACCTCTGTTCCAAGGATAATTGGGGAGGCGATTTCAGAGGTTGATGCTATATTTGTATTATTTTTTAAAGATTCTATCATAGCGATTTTGGTATCTATTTCGAGATCTTTGGTTTTGAGAGAGATGACTTCAGATTTGAGGAACCTCACTTGTTCTTTTAATTCATTAATCTCAGTTTGTAATTGCTTGGTGGTGACTGGCTGAAAAGGGTTTTGAATAGGGTAATCATCGAATATTTGATTAAAGGAAGAGGAAGTCTTTAGATCAAATTTTGGTTCTTTGTCTTCTTCGAGAATTAAGTCTTTTAATCTTTGTAAATAATCTTTCTTGGTTTCTAAGTCAGGGATTTGTCCAATTAGATCAATTAAAAACTCTTTTTGAGTTTTGGAAGTTATAACATTAATGGCTTGAATAGGCGACGATTCCTCTTCTGAATCATCACTAGAAGCAGCATAATAGTCGCTATCAGACTGATTTTCTTTCGTGACTAGTAAGGCTAAAAGCTTTTGTTTTAGCTCAGGATCTTCTGAGAATAACTCATTTATTTTTTGTTCAGTTTTGCACTGGAAAGCCCTATGGCCTGTCTTTCCACATTTAAAGCAGACTATGGGCTTTTTTGTTTTAGCAGCTTTCTTTTTCTTTGGGCTTGCTTTAGTCTCTTTTTTAGCAAATGGTTTTGGGCTTTTGCTAATGGGCCTTGGTCTAGGCGCTTGCTTCTTAACGGCCTTTTTACGAGCTGTTGAGGGGGCTACAATTTTGGTAATACCAAAGGCTTCACAGAAAGAACCCATTTCTTTTCTGGATTGGGCCTTTTCACTACCATATTTGGATTGGATTTTGATCTCGTTACATAGGGCAAGGGCCTCAGATTTAACTATGCCAAATAATTGCCCAAATGTTAAAAGACCAAAAGGAATATCATTTGACCCAAAATTTTGTCGAAGTTTGTTAAGAATTCGTTCCCCAAATAATCTAGGTAATCCAGCAATAAATCTTTCTTTCCAAAAGTCCTGTGTGTTATCTTCCCGTTTTAGGACATGAGTTAGAAAGACATCTTTGTACCATCTGTAATCAGTTAATAAGGGGCATCGAAGATTAATAAGAATTGTTTTCGACACTGCTTGTTCTTCTTTTGGATTTCCTATGAAATGAAGAGTAATTGTGTGTAACAAAGTTTGCACACAATCATCTTCTTCGATTTCTAACCCAGCAGTGGTTTTAACTTTCTTTTTATGATTAATGATTTGTTGTCTTTGTTCTGAGGTGAAAGAATTATCCCACCAGGCTCTAAGCACCCTGTAAAGCCTAACGCCATAGCAATTACTATATTGGCATCCGTATGACCTGTTGTTTTATAAGCATTGTAAGCCATCCACATTTCTTGTATTGTGGACAGGATTTCATGCTCAGATTTGCCATCTATGTTCCATTGGTGAAGGGCTCTACCATCATAGTGGGAAGTGGTAAAAGAACCTCTCTCTTCATACTGAAGGTCTGGGGGAGAAGGTCTGGGATAATAGTTTTTTGTAGTATTCCTTGACCAATTATGAATTTTGTTTACAGACGTAGGTTCTTCAAACACATTTTCTATTACTTGTAAAGTATCTTGATTAATCTCTTCTTCAGATTCCTCACTTGAGTCTTCTGAAGACGACGTGTCTCCTTGTATAATTTGGCATGTTTTATCTATACATAAAGTCGATGGTTTGGACATTAAATCTAAGGTTTTCAACTGATCATTAATGAGTTTCAAATAATGATTACTTGAAGATTCAGCTTGTTTGTGAAAAGCTTCTAGTCTTTGTTTAGGGATACTGTCGGTTTTAAAAAAAGGGGTTGAGTTTTCTGTATAAACTTGTCCAACCTTGCTATCTGGTTGTTTGTTGGTGGCAAGTTGAGCTGACACCTGGTTTAGCTGTTCCGCTATTGTTTGTAAAATGGTGTTGGTGTAATTGACCTGTTGATGGACCTTTTTTAGGTCATCTAGTTTGACTACTGCCTCATTCCCCTCCCGGCCCTTTCGAAAAGGTGTCGCCAGAATGGGGTCACCTTTGAGAAGGAGTTTAAGATCGTCAGCTGGAGGATGAACAGCAGAAACACTAGACCCATTTTGGAAATGCCAAATCTTCATTAAAGAAGTTTGGACATTAATGCTAGGGATAGTGTAAACATTTTGGAGACCGTGTTTTGAGGCAAATGTTGGAAACCATTGAAAGAAGGGAATGTTACAACGAAGATGTTCCATGTCAGAAATCCATTCCTTTTTAATGGATTCCAATAGGGACGGCTTCATTTGCTCAAACCAACTACGAAGAGTAGTGTTTTCTACTGAATAGTAGTTAGTTTTGAGCAAAACCCAATCAATTTGGAAATTGTTTGATATGATCATGTTAATAATGGCACCGATTCCAGAAGTTGTAGGAGATGGTGGGTCAACTACTGGTTCTGGAATAGGATTTCTAAACCTGTATCTTGTAGTATGGTCTAAGGGTTCAACGGTGGAAGCAGCATCAGAGAAAGATCTTCTATATGCTGATGTCAGTGAGACATCAATGTTTTCTCTCATGGATATGCTTCGAAATTTAAGAAGGATTCGACCATCTGGTTCTTCTATGATTTGGTCAATTTCTTTTCTTTCTATTGGAGAAACCGGTTTTGGTTCGAATAATTCAATCTCGTCTGGGAGAGTTATTTCATCCCATTTGAGTAATTTTGGAGTGAAGACATTTGGTTTTTCGTCTTCAATTTGGAGTAGAACGGTTTCTTGTGAACTAGAAGGAAGGGGGTTAAGAAACCTTGTGTTCAAATTTGTACTCATAAGCCGAAAATAAATTCTGTACATAACTACAAAATTTTTAAAATCCAGAAACTCGTTACCTTGAACGTGGACATCCAGTTTAAGAGCTTCTGTAGTCAAAGGACATGTTAGGTCAACCATAAAATCTGGATAACAATTGAAAAATACAGGCCCTTTACAAATGTTAGTTTGAATAACTGCAAGTAAAGAAGATTTGTACTTACGAAGTCTTTTGTCTCGTAAAGCCATGTAGATGGGAGCGTTAATACCTTTCTTTAACAAAGGTTTAATAGCTACTTGAACCAAACCGATATGCATAAATCTATACTTAGCATGTAAATGATGTTCAATAGCATTTTGCTTAATCATGTCAATCGTTTGTAAACCATTTTGCAAACTTATGACTTCTTCATGAGTTTTGCAAGAATAGGCCTTAACAAAATCAAAGGTACCAATTTTGTAAAGCGTGTCAATCTCTATCCTAGGTAAAGACCAGTTGGCATAATTGTCTGAACTAAGTGCTTTAAAGATTGGTCCGGTTCTTTGTTCATTTGAATTAACTATATTACTATGGCTGCTGATACCAGGGAAACAGGATCTTTTCAAGTATAGCAGAACTTGTTGAAAATGTTTATTGCATAAATACTAAAACTAGAAATGTAGATTACAGAAACTTACAATTGTTCAAGAGAGAGAGAAAGATCGCAAAGAGTAATTTTACAAGAGAGAGAGAGAGAGAGAGATTGGCAGTTCGAAAAGATTAGATTTTCGAAATCTGCCTTCTACATGAGCAAGAGGCCTTATTATATAGAGCCTCAGTACAATAATTGAGGGATGGCTATGTTTTTGTCTGTTTAGTTCGATAATTGAGATTCGTTGGTAGTGGAGTCCAGGTGTTCATGGTCTTGTGATGCTTTGTTGATAGTGAAAGGCTTTTGTCTTAAAAAAGCAGATGCTGTCGCCCACTTAAAGATTCCTAGCCAGCTGGCATTGCTTTTTAATTTGTCGTAGTAAATGGAGGGTGCCAGCAAATGATACTGACCTGCAAAGTAAAATTATTGTTAGTACGGTTGGCCTTAACTTTTGCCAAGGGCCAAGTGACCCTTGCAGGCTCTTTTGCAATATGTCCTTTAAGTTTTGCCAAGGGATAATTATCCCTTGCCGGACTTGAAATTACATGTCATAAGGATCTTGTGAATCTTGATACAGGTCATCAAGTTTTGGTTTGCTGTTCGATGCTGTAGAACTGGCGTCCTCATCCGAGTCATCCTTTTTATCAAGGATTTTTTGTAGAAATATTTGTCGCATAGATGGATCGTCCTTGAGATACTCAAGTACTTCCTTCTCCTTTTGGGTTAGGCCTTTTGCTTTAGCCTTGCTTGAAGATGAAGAACTGGCCTTCCTTTGAGGGGTGGAAGGTCCTATGCTTCTTGTCTCGGTGAAATGAAGGTTGTGAAGTGTGAACTTCTTGGTCTTTGTCCGACAGTAATGTTCGACATTTTCACTGCCACAAAGCTTTGTCTTGAACTCATTCCACCATTTAATTTTGTAGATTCGGACAAGTGAATGGGGGAATGCATTTTTCAAGTAGTTTTGGATTTTGTATTCCCAACTAAAAATCCATGCAATGTTGAATATTCTAAAAAATTGTAATTCTTTGGTATAGGCTTCGAGGGATGACATATTCTTTTCCCAGAAGTCCCATCCTCCTTGGGCTTCAGTTGGTAGAACTGCCAGAGAGCACCCAAACCAGGTCCACCAATAGTAAAACCAGATAGGGAATTGTAAAGGACAACTGTCATGGAAATTGAAGAACATGAATGGGTTTCAGGACGGAGTAGAAATGTCCGATACCACGCCATTCTATAGTCGTTGTAATTGTACGTTTGAGGTATGAAAGGAACAGAGAAAGAGCGTTCTTCAAATGGAAGTTTCCAATGTTGGGCGCTCAAGACTTGTTTGATAATACACTTGGAGAATAATATGTGGTTTGGATTTGCTTTGTCTGGAGTGTGGGTTATGTCGGCTGAATGTGTATCTACGAGGATTAATTCGTAGAACTGTTGAGTTTTTTGTGGATGATCTGTGGCGTATTGATGGGGTCCAAAGATCTTTGGAACAAGGTGTTTGAGGGTCTCATAGGGAGGCTCAGTTTTATGGGTGGTTAACGAAAGATGTTCGACAAAGCGAGTTTTATAGGAATTGTCGATGGTAGGTTTACCAGGAGTTTGAGTGGCAATTATTTTGTAAGGAAGAGGCGGAAAGTTGGATAGTGTTTGAAATTGATTTTGTAATTGTAGAGGTTTTGGGGCTAAGATTTGATAATCTTCAGCCCTGCGGATGCCTTTGCCTTTGTCCTTTGGCTTTGGTTTAGATCCACTCATGCTGGAACCTACGAAAGGAATTTTGTGTCAGTTTTTCCTTGCAAAAATTCTCTTGTGAGGAAATCAGGCAAAGAATTAGTTTCTCCTTTGATAAATTCAATGTCAAAATCAAAAGCAGAAAGAATTGCCTGCCATCTAGCAAAAATTTGTTTGAAAACTAAATTTTTTACATCCTTTTGTAAAATCTCCTTTGCTGATTTGCAATCAATTCGTAGAAGGAATTTTTTGAAATATAAATCATCTTGAAATTTGGTGACACAAAGAACTATTGCTAAAATTTCTTTCTTGATTGTGGAATAATTGGCCTGAGCATTAATCCAAAGTCCTGAATGATATCTCACTAACTGCTCTGGACTCTGGGGTGATACTTGTTGTTTGAGAATGCCTCCATATCCTATGTCTGAGGCATCTGTCTCTACAATCATGGATGCATAGGGATTGGGGAGATGCAGACATGGTAATGCTTTGATGCGTATCTTTATTTGTCTAATAATCCTTGTATGCTCATCAGTCCAAGGCTTTGGTTTCTTCCTCAGCCTTTGATATAAGGGAGCACATAATTGTTTCAAACTGGGAAAGAAATCTGATACATAATTTAAACATCCTAGAAATCTTTGCAGTTGATGTTTATCCTTAATTTCTTCAGGAAATTTATCTGCAAAGACCAGGGACCTTTGGATTGGTTTGATGGTACCTTGATAAAGTTCATGGCCCAAAAATCGAATTTTTGACTGAAATAAAAGCATTTTTGGTGCTGATAATGCTAAACCGTTTTTCTTAATAATATGCAGAAAATGATGCAAATGTTTGAAATGTTGATCAAGGGATGACGAAAAAACTAAAACGTCGTCAATATAAACAATGATGAATTGAGTATAAGGGTTAAAAATATCATTCATAATGTTTTGAAATTCAGAGGGGGCATTTTTGAGACCAAAGGGCATTACGTTCCACTCGTAATGTCCAAAGGGAACAGTAAAAGCAGTTTTGTAACGGTCTTGTTCTTTTATTTGAATTTGCCAGTAGCCTGACTTCATATCAAACTTAGAGAATATTTTGGCTTGATGAAGTCGGTTAAGCAAATCTCTTTTATTGGGGATTGGATATCTAATCCACCTCAGTACTTTGTTTAATGGCTTGTAATTAATCACGAGGCGAGGTACTCCTCGTTCCTTTTCGGCAGCATTATTAACATAAAAAGCTGCACAGCTCCAAGGAGATTTTGAAGGTCGTATAAGCTTTTTGTCTAATAAAGCTTTGATTTCTTTTTTGCAATGCTCAAGGAGTTCAAGGTTCATCTGGGTTGGACGAGCTTTTGTTGGAATATTAGCTTCGCTAAATCCAGGTTCATAGGGTAAAGAAACGATATGTTTCTTTCTTTCCTAGAACGCATTCGGGAGATCTGAACAAACTGTATCCTTGAAAATTTTTTCTAGATCAAGAACCTTCGTTTGGACAGTAGGGTCTTGTAATTGTTCTTCGACTCTTTTTTGAGCAAGTTCATCCTTTAAATGACAGATCCGTTGCTGCTTTAATTGAAGACAATTGATTTTTTTGAATATAGAGGAAGATTGCAACTCCATAACATGTCTTTGATGAGTTGAAGTTAGGAAGGAGAAGGTAATGGGATTTCCCATCACATTGGTGTGAATGCCCTTGTCAGTAACCTGAAAGGGATATAATTGAGTGAGGAAAGGTGTTCCTAATATTAGATCATTTGTGATGTTTTTAATTATAAAGAATACATTTTTGAAACAATATTGATTGTTCTTAATGCACCCTTTGTTGAGCTTACAGCTTATGTTTAAGGGGTCACCACTAGCACTGGCTAGCTGTTCTTTAGTTCGTGTGCAGTACTTCGTGGGAACTATCCCTTCTTTAAGACAATTTTGGTCGGCTCCACTGTCTATTAAAGCAATCAAGTTGATAGCAAAATCCTCAACAACTAGATTGACAATGGAATACCATTTTTGGAATATGATTCTGGAAATGGTTTGAAGGAACTGTGTTTGTGGCACCTCTGTTCCAAGGATAATTGGGGAGGCGATTTCAGAGGTTGATGCTATATTTGTATTATTTTTTAAAGATTCTATCATAGCGATTTTGGTATCTATTTCGAGATCTTTGGTTTTGAGAGAGATGACTTCAGATTTGAGGAACCTCACTTGTTCTTTTAATTCATTAATCTCAGTTTGTAATTGCTTGGTGGTGACTGGCTGAAAAGGGTTTTGAATAGGGTAATCATCGAATATTTGATTAAAGGAAGAGGAAGTTTTTAGATCAAATTTTGGTTCTTTGTCTTCCTCGAGAATTAAGTCTTTTAATCTTTGTAAGTAATCTTTCTTGGTTTCTAAGTCAGGGATTTGTCCAATGAGATCTATTAAAAACTCCTTTTGAGTTTTGGAAGTTATAACATTAATGGCTTGAATAGGCGACGATTCCTCTTCTGAATCATCACTAGAAGCAG
>JAKOGI010001617.1:194442-206525 GCA_029747015.1 Carnegiea gigantea
AGAGAAGAATGGATAACATCTTCAACGAATACTCAGATTTCTGTCTGGTCTATGTTGATGATATTTTAATCTTTTCTTCGAATATTGCAGATCATGCAACTCATCTCATGAAATTCATAGAAAAGAGCCGTAACCACGGATTAATACTATCAGCTAAAAAAGCTGAGATTGCAAAAGAACAAATTGAGTTTTTAGGTCTAAAGATCGACCATAAGGGTATAGAAATGCAACCCCATATATGTGAGAAAGTTGCTAATTTCCCTGATAAACTCTGCGACCGAAAACAGGTTGAACGATTCTTAGGATGTATCAATTATGTCAGTGACTTTGTGCCCAACCTAGCATGGTTGAGAGGTCCACTGGAAGATCTTCTTAAGAAGAGACTGAATTTACAATGGCAAGACTATCACACTCATCTTGTCCAACAACTCAAGAAGTTGTGTAGTCAATTACCCAGATTGGCCATCCCTGAACCAGGTGATCAACTAATAGTTGATACAGATGCCTCAGACCTTTACTGGGGAGGTGTTCTTAAAGCCAGAAAGGCTGATGACAAAGAACACGTTTGCAGATATGCTAACGGTTGCTTCAAACCAGCTGAGATAAATTATCACAACAATGAAAAGGAATTACTCGCCTTAAAACGGAGCTTTGCTAAGTTCCATTTCTTTATTTTACCAGTAAAGTTCTTAGTAAGAACTGATAATACAAATGTTAAGGCTTATATTTTCAATAAGCTTCCTTGTACTCCTGAGTACAAAAGACGCCATAGATGGCAACAATATTTTCAAGAATATCAATTCGATATTGAACATATTAAAGGTAAGAATAACCATCTTGCTGATTTTCTTAGCAGGGAAGCAAATGGTTGAGGAAGAGACATCTTCCATGGATGCCAGATCTTTATTAGAAATGGCCATTCATGAATTGTGTATCGCCCATGAACGGATGACACAAATTCAGAAGGAAATTACGGAGGAAATCAATCCTCGTATCATCCAAGCTCTATCAGGCTTAGATGAAGTAATGGCGCTACAAGCCATTGATTTATCTGATGAAACACATCAGGCCTTTCTTGGAGCATGTAAACGTGCCCAAAAAGGAAAAGGACTCGTGTCCGACAGTCTCCAAGAAGGAGAAGGATTTATGTCCAACCAAGGAAACCCTAAGCCTACTTTCAAAACGAAAGGACAGGTTCAGGAGTATTCTGCCTCCTCAGAAACAGAGGAAGAAGATGACTTCACAGTCGTCGTGCCTAAGGCACAAAAGCCGATTTTAAATCAGGCTATATCCATGGAACAATACGTTTCATACTCAAAATGGGTTTATACAGCCCAGGACACTAACTGTCAAATGATTGACACCTCTGGGATCTATCCTAGGATGCATTTCCTTGCAGAAAGTTCTACGGACGACGTCAGCAAGGCGGTCATGTTTGGTTTCTGTGCTAGCATTACATGCAGCCCTGGAAACAGAGAGATTTTAGGACTACATAAGTCCATAATCGAGGCTGTCAAGAAATTCCGAAAGAGCTCTAAGTCTGATTGGGTAGTATTAAAGATACTATCAGCCAGTCCAGAAGTCCTACCCACTCCAGCACCAGGGTGGTTGATTATCCAGCTTTGTACTCCTAACAAAGCTAATTTAAAGTTCAAGAAGAGCAAATCCCTTGAAGTCCCAGATATCGACGAGGGATGGATCTGTAACAGACGAGCCCTCTGGTTTATCGTCATCTTAAAGAAATTATAATCTTTAAGGCAAGCCAACAAAGGCTTTATGTATAACTCCCCCAGTAATATTTTCATTTACGCTGAAGGAAGTTGTACTCCTAAGTATGATGCTCTGAACAAAATAAGTTCAGGGATTAGCCTTATTCATACATGTAGAATACCTGGTACTCACCATACCCGTAGTCTACTATGTGGAAATCTCCACGAAGAAAGGAAGGAAGCGTGTTGGACCCCACAGAAGATATCCAGAAGGTATCATTATCAGCCAGCTGTTAAAGGCACTACTGGACCCACTACCAAAAAGCAGCAGATTCCCATGATAATGCGATAAGCATTATTGAAAAAGATGAAAGCGACAGCCACTACAAAGGCATCTTCAACAGTGTAAAGCAAGCACGCGTCTTTGTACGAAAAGCAAAGGCATCTTCAACAGGAAAAAGCAGAAGCATCTTCAAAAGAAAACCAATTATTGTACTTTTGCTTTTATTAAAGTTGCACTGCTTGTCGGCAGGCTCCTCTATATAAGGAAGGCAGGTTCATTTGTAATGGACATGAAAAAACGGAGAGAGCAACTCCATAAAAATCTTTAGAGAGAGAATGAAGGAAGAGTGACTACTCCATTAGGGAGTAGAGTATGTAAACAAGATTAGTGTGTAATTATTGATATTATCAATAAAAGTAATTTTTGTGTATTTTGGTGTACAACATCATTCGGTTAGAGAGAGAGATCTGGAGTGTCTTTGGAATAGCCAGAGAAGTAGCCAAAAGACAGGTGGTCGCCGGCGAAAGAGGCTGAGGTCCAGTGAGGTATTGATCTTAACTCTAATTATGTTCTATCTCGAGATGCATATTTATTACTTAGATTGATAAAATCAATAATTATCTTTAATCTTTTTACATGCTTGAAACCTATTTTAGTTATCATGAACCCCTTCAGCCCTGAACAACTGCATGCTAAGGCCATAGTTAAAAACGCCTTAGAAAGATGCCTTCTAGAGAAGGAGAATAGTGAGTTTATTATTCAGGTCAAAGAGACCTTGCTTAATATTAGCAGACGAGGAATAGAACGATTAAGTGATGACTTTTTCGATAATCCTCTAGTACTCGCTGATGGCGAGATCATTATTCCTAGCCCTAGGAGCATATTGGAGCATGATAATCTTTATCATATCAACGCTATCCAACGCCAAAAGGCTATACTTGAAGGTATTAATGAAGCCTTGCTTTCTTTAGACACCTGTTTAAGGCGTCATAATCAAAGTTATGATTATAGATTTCATGAATTTCTTAGAAGAAGAAGGACCAAAAGGTCTAAAAACCATTCCGCACCCAGTTGTAGCTATGCTCAATAACAGGAAGAGGAAGCTCGTCCAATGGTATCAGAGCCATCTCAAATGTCTCAAACCCAGAGACAACCAAGATTGTCTTAAACAAAAAGATAAAAGATGGATTTATATCTGTCAACAGGCTGAACTAGCTAACACTCAGTGGTACATACACCCTGATCTAGCAAGCCCTGCTAGAGATTCTTTATCAGGATTGAGTGATGGATAAGGCAAGTTCCAGTTCATCATCTCCTTATAAGGAATTGTGGAAGTCCACTCTACAAGGACAGACGATAGATACTAAGTTAGACAGTAACTATGAAGGATTAGGAGAAATCCAGAAGTTAATTCTGTTTAATCCTAAACCTCACCCAGAACAACAAATTGTTCGAAGAAAGGTTAAATTCAACCCTACTATTGACCCAACAAAACCAGGGTATCCTTCAATTTCGAACATGGTTCGAACATTTATCTCTTTAGAAGAATTGGAGAATGAATATTCACAAGCCAATTCGGAAGAGGAGGAGGAAATCCTAAATCGGATTAACGAACTCCAATTACAATGTAACATGGAGTCTACAGGAGAGACCTCTCAAGGTAATCCCTTAGTGATACCAAACTCGACCCAATCAAGTGGTCCAAGTGGTCCAAGTGGTCCTGAAGTAAGACCAGACTCGCAGACTAACCTAGGCAGTCAAACAGGAAGCAGTGACGAAGAGGAAGCCCAACGCTACCGTTATCGTCACCATACGTCTAGACAAAGACGAGTAGGAGGAAGACATTTATTCCCCCATCCAGGTCATGCTTACCCACTAAGTAATGCAGGAGCAACCTTAAATATCGACTGTGTATCTAACACCGACGAAGTCATTAAGGAATGGGTTAAAGCCTTGCTTATCTATTCTGGAGTCACCAGAACGGATGGCGAAGAATTAAAAATCTTCATCCCCTTAACCTTAAGTGGAAAGGTATCTGACTGGTTTACTGCTTTGCCTGAAGAAACTAAGGTAAGATACTTAGGTGGAACTACCACTAATGACAACAAAACAATCATTAATACGATTGAAAATGAAATTCGAAGAGAATTTCTAGGAGAAGACTATTCTCAGTATCGTTTAAGAAAAAAGCGATTAAAGAGGCAAAAATACCTCATAATGCTCTATAATTTGCAAATATGTGACATCAATTATTTTGATGCTTATGTATGCGAATTTGAAAAGTATTATTACAAAGCTGAAATATTATCAGCAACACCAAATTTGTTAAATTTCCATAACGATATGTTCTTTACCAAACTACCATTTCCATGGAATGATTTACTTTTTAGTAAATGGAAGGCCGCAGAAAGACCTGAAAGAACAGACACGCTAAGAGCGAGAATTGAATTCGCTAGAGTAACCCTAGCAAATGAATGTGAAAAAGCCTACAAAAGAAAGAGGCTACAAAAGGATCAAAAGAAGCTGAAATGCAAAGATCAGCTCTATTATCCTAGTAAGTTCGGTTGTCAATTAGACAAATCTAAACAAAATAAGAAATTCAAGGCTAAAAAGAAGCTTGGTAAACGTTTAAAGAAACAGTCTAAGCCTTTCAAGAAGAAAAGGAAATTCTTTAAAAAGAAACAAAAGAAAAAGGAAGACAAAAGTTCTTCTAAACAAATTCAAAAACAAGATTGCAAATGTTGGAATTGCAATGAAAAGGGTCATTATGCAAATGAATGCCCCAAAAAGATTAATTTTGCAGGCGTTTGCTCTAACGAATTGTTTGAGCAGTTATTGAGCATAGCTACAACTGGGTGCGGAATGATTTTTAGACCTTTTGGTCCTTCTTCTTCTAAGAAATTCATGAAATCTATAATCATAACTTTGATTATGACGCCTTAAACAGGTGTCTAAAGAAAGCAAGGTTTCATTAATACCTTCAAGTATAGACTTTTGGCGTTGGATAGCGTTGATATGATAAAGATTATCATGCTCCAAGATGCTCCTAGGGCTAGGAATAATGATCTCGCCATCAGCGAGTACTAGAGGATTATCGAAAAAGTCATCACTTAATCGTTCTATTCCTCGTCTGCTAATATTAAGCAAGGTCTCTTTGACCTAAATAATAAACTCACTATTCTCCTTCTCTAGAAGGCATCTTTCTAAGGCGTTTTTAACTATGGCCTTAGCATGCAGTTGTTCAGGGCTGAAGGGGTTCATGATAACTAAAATAGGTTTCAAGCATGTAAAAAGATTAAAGATAATTATTGATTTTATCAATCTAAGTAATAAATATGCATCTCGAGATAGAACATAATTAGTTAGAGTTAAGATCAATACCTCACTGGACCTCAGCCTCTTTCGTCGGCGACCACCTGTCTTTTGGCTACTTCTCTGGCTATTCCAAAGGCACTCCAGATCTCTCTCTCTCTAACCGAATGATGTTGTACACCAAGATACACAAAAATTACTTTTATTGATAATATCAATAATTACACACTAATCTTGTTTACATACTCTACTCCCTAATGGAGTAGTCACTCTTCCTTCATTCTCTCTCTAAAGATTTTTATGGAGTTGCTCTCTCCGTTTTTTCATGTCCATTACAAATGAACCTGGCTTCCTTATATAGAGGAGCCTGCCGACAAGCAGTACAACTTTAATAAAAGCAAAAGTACAATAATTGGTTTTCTTTTGAAGATGCTTCTGCTTTTTCCTGTTGAAGATGCCTTTGCTTTTCGTACAAAGACGCATGCTTGCTTTACACTGTTGAAGATGCCTTTGTAGTGGCTGTCGCTTTCATCTTTTTCAATAATGCTTATCGCATTATCATGGGAATCTGCTGCTTTTTGGTAGTGGGTGCAGTAGTGCCTTTAACAGCTGGCTGATAATGATACCTTCTGGATATCACCCGTGGGGTCCAACACGCTTCCTTCCTATAGAAGCCTTAGAGGACAAATACAGCATCCTGCTGTCTTTTCTTCGTGGAGATTTCCACATAGTAGACTACGGGTATGGTGAGTACCAGGTATTCTACATGTATGAATAAGGCTAATCCCTGAACTTATTTTGTTCAGAGCATCATACCTAGGAGTACAACTTCCTTCAGCGTAAATGAAAATATTACTGGGGGAGTTGTACATAAAGTCTTTGTTGGCTTGCCTTAAAGATTGTAATTTCTTTAAGATGACGACAAACCCGAGGGCTCGTCTGTTACAGATCCATCCCTCGTCGATATCTGGGACTTCAAGGGATTTGCTCTTCTTGAACTTTAAATTAGCTTTGTTAGGAGTACAAAGCTGGATAATCAACCACCCTGGTGCTGGAGTGGGTAGGACTTCTGGACTGGCTGATAGTATCTTCAATACTACCCAATCAGACTTAGAGCTCTTTCGGAACTTCTTGACAGCCTCGATTATGGACTTATGTAGTCCTAAAATCTCTCTGTTTCCAGGGCTGCATGTAATGCTAGCACAGAAACCAAACATGACTGCCTTGCTGACGTCGTCCGTGGAACTTCCTGCAAGAAAATGGATCCTAGGATAGATCCCAGAGGTGTCAATCATTTGACTGTTAGTGTCCTGGGCTGTATAAACCCATTTTGAGTATGAAACGTATTGTTCCATGGATATAGCCTGATTTAAAATCGGCTTTTGTGCCTTAGGCACGACGACTGTGAAGTCATCTTCTTCCTCTGTTTCTGAGGAGGCAGAATACTCCTGAACCTGTCCTTTCGTTTTGAAAGTAGGCTTAGGGTTTCCTTGGTTGGACATAAATCCTTCTCCTTCTTGGAGACTGTCGGACACGAGTCCTTTTCCTTTTTGGGCACGTTTACATTCTCCAAGAAAGGCCTGATGTGTTTCATCAGATAAATCAATGGCTTGTAGCGCCATTACTTTATCTAAGCCTGATAGAGCTTGGATGATACGAGGATTGATTTCCTCCGTAATTTCCTTCTGAATTTGTGTCATCCGTTCATGGGCGATACACAATTCATGAATGGCCATTTCTAATAAAGATCTGGCATCCATGGAAGATGTCTCTTCCTCAACCATTTGCTTCCCTGCTAAGAAAATCAATAAGATGGTTATTCTTACCTTTAATATGTTCAATATCGAATGATATTCCTGAAAATATTGTTGCCATCTATGGCGTCTTTTGTACTCAGGAGTACAAGGAAGCTTATTGAAAATATAAGCCTTAACATTTGTATTATCAGTTCTTACTAAGAACTTTACTGGTAAAATAAAGAAATGGAACTTAGCAAAGCTCCGTTTTAAGGCGAGTAATTCCTTTTCATTGCTGTGATAATTTATCTCAGCTGGTTTGAAGCAACCGTTAGCATATCTACAAACGTGTTCTTTGTCATCAGCCTTTCTGACTTTAAGAACACCTCCCCAGTAAAGGTCTGAGGCATCTGTATCAACTATTAGTTGATCACCTGGTTCAGGGATGGCCAATCTGGGTAATTAACTACACAACTTCTTGAGTTGTTGGACAAGATGAATGTGATAGTCTTGTCATTGTAAATTCAGTCTCTTCTTAAGAAGATCTTGCAGTGGACCTCTCAACCATGCTAGGTTGGGCACAAAGTCACTGACATAATTGATACATCCTAAGAATCGTTCAACCTGTTTTCGGTCGCAGAGTTTATCAGGGAAATTAGCAACTTTCTCACATATATGGGGTTGCATTTCTATACCCTTATAGTCGATCTTTAGACCTAAAAACTCAATTTGTTCTTTTACAATCTCAGCTTTTTTAGCTGATAGTATTAATCCGTGGTTACGGCTCTTTTCTATGAATTTCATGAGATGAGTTGCATGATCTGCAATATTCGAAGAAAAGATTAAAATATCATCAACATAGACCAGACAGAAGTCTGAGTATTCGTTGAAGATGTTATCCATTCTTCTCTGAAAGAATTGTGGGGCGTTTTTTAGTCCCATAGGCATTACATTCCATATGTATTGCCCTTGAGGCGTGCTGAATGCAGTTAGGGGTTTATCAGATTCTTTTAGTTTAATCTGATAAAATCCCGATTTGCAATCGAACTTTGAAAACCACTTTTTGTTAAGGGTTTTGTTGATAAGTGATTCCTTATTAGGAAGGAAATAACCGTCAAAGACAGTTAATTCATTTAACCTTTTATAGTTAATCACCATCCTTGGCTTACCTCTCTTTTGTTCAGAGTGGTTATTAACCATAAAAGCTGGACTACTATGAGGGCTTTTGTTATCCTCAGTGCTTTTGAAAGCTAATTGCTTTTCTTCGAGTTCTTTGAGTTGGACTTTGAACTCGAGTTCGTCTGCCTGACTATATCGCATGGGCTTAACTCTTACAATTGAGTTTGTCTCTTTGAGCTGTATGTCAGCATAGGACTTATCTTTGTCCCAATATTTCAATGGGTTATCATCGAAATGGGCTTGCAGAAGTGTTTTTACTTCATTTTCAAGTCGAAATTCTAATGCTCGTTGGGTATTTGATAGAGCATTTAATAATTGGGCTTTGACCTTAGAATGATCTTTGGGCCTTTTTGTGTCTTTGGGCCTTTTTGTAAGGTTTTTGGGCCGATTTATATTTTTGGGCCTAGTATCTTCACCATGCTGGCTGCGTGGTTTGAATGAGATCGTTCCCCTAAATTGAGGATGGGCTATGAGTTGGGACTTGATCCAATGTCTACATGGGGTAAGGAAACTAATGTGTGAATGATCACAACTATATTCCTTGAACCTATTAAGAAAATCAACTCCTAAAAGGAGGTTATAGGTAGCATCTTTAGGTGCTTGAATAACAACTGTAGGTAAGGGTAGAACCTTGAAATGGTTCTCTGTATTATCGTGGATAGCTATAAACTGACCAAAGACGGCTTTGGTGAGCTTAGTAACTTGTCCAGATGCTACTACGACCTGTAGTGGTTTATGTAGGTCTTTCCAATACCGTTCTGGGTAGGTATTGGCTGACGCCATAGTGACATCTGATCCGGTGTCTATCATGGCATGAAACCATTCAGGTTGATGAACCCTGTAGACCAACTGTACCTTGATGTATGGTACCTTATTCATGAACTTTACTAGCATGAATAATTATACCATTTAGTTTAATAGTCATAAAGTGCTCAGTTATGGAATAAGTGGTTTCTGATAAGAAACGCATTCCTAATAATAAATCAGCTTTAGTATTGAAAGCTTGATTTTCAAGGTGGATAATCCTTTCAAGGGATTCAAAGAGTACAGGAACATAAGTGAGTTTATGTTCTTGTAGTTGAGAATAAATCTCAAGACCAGCGTAATTATGCTGTATGGCTGGATTAATCCAAATTAATCCATCTTTCCAGTGTGTGATGTAGATTTTACTCACAATTTGGAAATTTGCCAATTTTGAAGTTGGCAGTCTTTCGATAGGGTAGCTTCGTAAAATACTACCATCTACAGAGTATCTACCTTGCATACTGTTGCATCTATTAAACAGTGGTTTCTGTTTAATATCAATCTGCCATTCTTTGATTGGCTGTAATTTAGGTCTAGAAATTTCTTGAATTTCACAGATATCTGAAAAGATATCATCTAGTTCAATTTCATCCTTTTGGAGAAATTGATCTATGACATGGGTGTTACTTAACATGTAACTTACCATAGTGTAAATGGTAAATGGGGAATGGTGTAGACTCTCTAGTAAGTCTGACCTTTGAAAGTGATAACAGAGATTTAAGGCACGATTTGTGTCTAAATCCCTAATGGGTATACTGTACCCTGGGTAGGTGGTGAAACTAAGGTTTTGGTAAACCAAGTTTCCCTTCAGAATGCCTATAATGGCTTCTGATCGATTTGCAATGCGATTATGCATCAGAGTAAGAATTATTGGTATATCTAAACCCTTTTGAAAGGTAGCTTTCAAATGGATTCTTACTGCACCGAAATGAATGTAACCGATCTTAGTTCGGTCTTTTTCAGGGATTTTCCTGATCTTTTGCCTAATCTGTTCGAAGGTAACTAAGGGCAATTCTACTTGTCCTTCAGCTATGTTGCTGCTAATAGGTACCTCCTGAATATTAGTACCGAAATATTGAATATTTCTTCTACGGAATATTTGTAATAAGCTTCGTTTAAAACCTTCTTGCTCATTAATCTTGAGATTTTTGGATAAAATCTTCTGATACTTCTTTTTATCAAAAAGTACTTCATTAGAGTACGTACCTGAGGATTCGCCTTCCTCATGCTGAGTGTGCTCTTCAGTCTGATCCATCTTCAGAACTGCTAGATAAATAAGTTAGGACGAGTATTTCGTCCTCAGACGTTATGTCTGAAAACGCTACTTCTTCGTAACTTGCAAACTGCTCAAACAATTCGTTAGAGCAAACGCCTGCAAAATTAATCTTTTTGGGGCATTCATTTGCATAATGACCCTTTTCATTGCAATTCCAACATTTGCAATCTTGTTTTTGAATTTGTTTAGAAGAACTTTTGTCTTCCTTTTTCTTTTGTTTCTTTTTAAAGAATTTCCTTTTCTTCTTGAAAGGCTTAGACTGTTTCTTTAAACATTTACCAAGCTTCTTTTTAGCCTTGAATTTCTTCTTTTGTTTGGGTTTGTCTAATTGACAACCGAACTTACTAGGATAATAGAGCTGATCTTTGCATTTCAGCTTCTTTTGATCCTTTTGTAGCCTCTTTCTTTTGTAGGCTTTTTCACATTCATCTGCTAGGGTTACTCTAGCGAATTCAATTCTCGCTCCTAGCGTGTCTGTTCTTTCAGGTCTTTCTGCGGCCTTCCATTTACTAAAAAGTAAATTACTCCATGGAAATGGTAGTTTGGTAAAGAACATATCGTTATGAAAATTTAACGAATTTGGTGCTGCTGATGATATTTCAGCTTTGTAATAATACTTTTCAAATTCGCATACATAAGTATCATAATAATTGATGTCACATATTTGCAAATTATAGAGCATTGTGAGGTATTTTTGCCTCTTTAATCGCTTTTCTCTTAAACGATACTGAGAATAGTCTTCTCCTAGAAATTCTCTTCGAATTTCATTTTCAATCGTATTAATGATTGTTTTGTTGTCATTAGTGGTAGTTCCACCTAAGTATCTTACCTTAGTTTCTTCAGGCAAAGCAGTAAACCAGTCAGATACCTTTCCACTTAAGGTTAAGGGGATGAAGATTTTTAATTCTTCGCCATCCGTTCTGGTGACTCCAGAATAGATAAGCAAGGCTTTAACCCATTCCTTAATGACTTCGTCGGTGTTAGATACACAGTCGATATTTAAGGTTGCTCCTGCATTACTTAGTGGGTAAGCATGACCTGGATGGGGGAATAAATATCTTCCTCCTACTCGTCTTTGTCTAGACGTATGGTGACGATAACGGTAGCGTTGGGCTTCCTCTTCGTCAATGCTTCCTGTTTGACCGCCTAGGTTAGTCTGCGAGTCTGGTCTTACTTCAGGACCACTTGGACCACTTGGACCACTTGATTGGGTCGAGTTTGGTATCACTAAGGGATTACCTTGAGAGGTCTCTCCTGTAGACTCCATGTTACACTGTAATTGGAGTTCGTTAATCCGATTTAGGATTTCCTCCTCCCCTTCCGAATTGGCTTGTGAATATTCATTCTCCAATTCTTCTAAAGAGATAAATGTTCGAACCATGTTCGAAATTGAAGGATACCCTGGTTTTGTTGGGTCAATAGTAGGGTTGAATTTAACCTTTCTTCGAACAATTTGTTGTTCTGGGTGAGGTTTAGGATTAAACAGAATTAACTTCTGGATTTCTCCTAATCCTTCATAGATACTGTCTAACTTAGTATCTATCGTCTGTCCTTGTAGAGTGGACTTCCACAATTCCTTATAAGGAGATGATGAACTGGAACTTGCCTTATCCATCACTCAATCCTGATAAAGAATCTCTAGCAGGGCTTGCTAGGTCAGGGTGTATGTACCACTGCGTGTTAGCTAATTCAGCCTGTTGACAGATAAAAATCCATCTTTTATCTTTTTGTTTAAGACAATCTTGGTTGTCTCTGGGTTTGAGACATTTGATATGGCTCTTATC
>JAKOGI010001618.1:0-206444 GCA_029747015.1 Carnegiea gigantea
ATATATATATATATATATATGTATCTATATGTATATAATTTTTAGAAGTTTGGACTTTTCCTAACCTATATCCAAACCAAACTTCATATGAATAAATTGTTATTTTAAATTAAAAAAATAAATAACAAAATGTTTTCAATATTATAAATATGAATTGTTAGAGATATTAGATATGTTGTAGTAATTGTGGATCCTATTTACGATAAACCAGTGTAGACTTGTGCTATGCGCAGTGCTTGATGAAATAGACCTCTAGAAGATATGTATTATTTTAAAAATTTTAAACATTACCACTATATACATATTTGATATTATAACTTAAAAAACATGAGTGGATTAAGTAGCTATTGAAAAAACCACAAGGCTACCAACTTAATGCAGTGCAATTGACATTAATAATGTAGAAAACAAATGATGGTAATATATATGGAGATAAAGATCATGGTAAATGACTTGATGATGAGCTAATGAGTGGAACAGGATGGCAAAGTCTCCTCTTCCTTTTCTTGTACTTGGATAGAAAATGTTTTTGTTACTAATCATTTTATTGGTAACATTGATATAAATAAAGTATATATGTATGTATTGTTTAGTTAGTGTACTTGGAATTGGTATTTTTCAAGTAATAAACTTCTTCCTCCCAATCAATCGATGTAATAAGAGTGATAGGCAGTTCTATGTTTTGGTAGCGTCGATGCTTAATAATAAATACTTATGGTTTGTCTAGATAATCATCTAGAATAGCATACAACAAAAGGTCGCCATATGGCTGAGGAAAACATAAATGTAAGATTGTTAGTAATTAGTAATCACGTAACAAATGGTGTAGAAAGTGATGAGAGTATAGCACCAATGTTGAATATTTATCCAATTCTGCTGTGATTGCATGTAGAAGAACTTATGCATTCTCATGAAGAACAATAAATCTTCTATAACCTGTATAATCTTTCAAGAGAACTATGAAGATGCACCTATAATTTTAAATAAGTTAGTAAATAATACTATAAACATTCTGCATGAAACTGCATAATGAAGAGTACATAACAATAGAAAGCCAATTGTGACAAACCTTTTTTGTGTCAAACATACAATAAGGTAGATTTAGAACAAATACATAAGTGTTTTTTTGCAATTAGTGCAAGCATTGTAGACCAATGGGTAGATGTCCTCGACATTTTGTAAAAAAGCAGAAAAATCTCACCTATATATACAAAACTAATAACGTTGTTGTTAAATGTTTTATATGGAAGCATAAAACTATAAAAAAAAAGGAAGTGTCTATTTTACGTTTGGCCCCAATGCATATTTGTCCAATCTAATCCTTTCAGCAGCAAATAACTTCTTAAGATGAACCATTCGTAATGTTCTTTTCCACATTAAATTAAAGTGACCCGTCAAACCTTCGGTCTTAGAGTACCTAATATACGCAACAAAAATATTAAGTGTGAGTTCTATCGGAAACTTGCACTTACTACAGAAAGTATTTTATGTTACATTTTGTGAGTACCATCCTTTAAAGGCATCTGTTGCTTCAATATCAGGATTAATTAAGAATCTACTAGTTGGTAAAGTAGAAACTGATGTCCCTATAAATAAATTTTTTTTAAAATGGGTTAATACAATAGCATGCCATCATAATGTCAAAAATTAAACAATTTTACCAAAAAAATGGATTGTTAATTGGATGATAAGTGTACCTTTGTAGCTTCTAACATGCACTCGAGAAGCCAGAAGCATGTTTTCATAGTACATGTGGTGGTGAAGATGAGTGCCCTCAAATTCTACAAAATCTTCCCACAAAGTTAATCTCAAAGTGTGTATCCTGTGTGTATGTGTCATATGTACTAATCTTAGAAGATAAATATGCATTAATAAAAAAGCGAAAAAAATTAGTAATGAAAATACATACTGCATATCACATAGTAACACTTCTCGCTTTGCAGTGCCCTTTTTTTTTTGTTCTTTCCAAAGGCGATATAGCAACTACCATGCCTTTAACATCTGTGGCAGAAGCAAATAAAGCTAGCATAAACACTTAGAAAAATACACGTGTATAAATAGGCTAAAATTTTTAACTTTTAAACAATGTTGCCTATGACATTATCATGCGATCGTAGATGTGACGATAGATTGATACACGTCACAAAAGGCGGGAGGTGCTGGTAGGGAATATCATGACAATCCTTTAAAACCTCAAGAGTTGTCGTCGATGGTGTAAAATTCAATCTTGAATTGTTGTTGACAACATTTTTTTCGCCATAGAGATGCGATGAACTTTGCTAGGTATCAGTAAACTCATCCATTTATTAATGTTGTCATCACCTTTTATGATTCCTAATATCTCATCTCACTGCAAAATAATATAGTATCTTGATAATTCGTACATATATATGGGTGGGTCGAATTATAATAATTTAATCACAAAAACACCTGATGGTCCATGAATATGACTTTCCAAATTTTACATCCCTTGTATATTCGTATGCACATGCATCACATAAGATGAATGAACACTAACATAGATTTGTTGCAGGGGTTGATCATATATGTCGAGATAGAATTGTGTGTTGAATCTGCTATCTTTATAATAATAAACAAAAGAAATAAAATATTTATGTAAGCCCATTTATATTTAACATTGTAAATGTGAAAAATAATTATGTTTAACAAATGTGTAACAACTACATGTTAATGTATCTGGAAAGAGACTAACTAAGCATCCCAAATGTCAAAAAAATTTTCCCAATAGATGATATTTTTGGTGATATTATGAGGCACATCCCTCTTGTTACAAATCAAAATAAAGGAGAAGTGCCGTGAGAGATTGCGACATATAATTGGTCATAGGAGAACACAATTTTAAGAAGATAAACAACTACATATTGTAATATTTGACCTTGTCTTTTATTTATTGTCATTGCAAAATCCAATTTTAAAGGGAACTACCTCCTTTTCAAGGTAAATGGAGAGTCTCTAGCGGAACGAGTTAGGTCAACACTTGGGATAGTTACTGCTTGGCCAATGTTTTGCCCGGTCAAGATTTTTGCTTGAAACACCTTACCTCTAAGCCTTTCAATAATCAAGTGAGTGTCATTAAACAACCTAATTGATGGATTAAGGTTTCTTAAGAGAACCACAGGAGCACCAGCTTTCAATTTAATTTCATGATTTAGGAGGCCACAAAAGCTTATACCGTGTAATAGCTTAGGTGGATTAACGTCATTAATTATGGAATCAGTGTTACTTGTTAGGAATGTGTCCAAACTCAAATATGTATGGCTTTTACCAGGACGCATTACCAGACTTTTATTATTCAATTCATCCATATCAGTGTTCAGGGGTGCCAAAATACAACGATCTTGAAAATGTGAATCATCATTATATCGGTCATCCAAATATAGATACACAAATTCTATCAAGTTTTTAAGGCCACTACTATCATTCTGGATGAGAAATTCTTCAGGAACTTCTATCCAATCAGGCTCATAACCTTATAAGAATGAGTGTCCTTAAACGGAACCGTTACCAGCATTCAACATCCATTCTGTAAAACGTCGCAACATCTCATGTTTATCATGACTTAAATTTGAATGCATGAGTCGCATTTAATCCTAACATGTTGAACATTACAATAGCATGAAAATGATGCCCCCGATAATAAAGATGCAACAATATTTGCTCTGCTTTCCTTGGTAACAACCAGAAGTACTTGCTTGAAATCACCTCCAAAAATGATCATTTCTCACCACATACTTGATTCCTGTTGCAAATATCAAGTAGTGCCTCTAATGTGTAGTATTGCTATTTTGGGGCTTCATCTCTTATGATGAGTGACGTTTCCCTAATTAGTTGAGCTAATTCTGATTGTTTGGTAATTGAGCAAGTAGAAGTCTCATCTGCATCAATTAGGATCTTAAACATTGAATGAGCAGTTTTTCCTAAAGGTAAAAATAGTGCGGCTGTACCAGAGGATGCCCCCAAAGCACTATCAAGCCCTTTAACCTAAAATATGTTATGATAACTTTCCAAAAATATGTTTTCCCATTTCCCCCAATACCATAGGCAAAGAAATAGCTTTTACCGCCATGTTCATCTAAATGAGTGACCAATGAGAAAACTTACATTTGATCGAAATTCAATGTAGGAAGCAATATCTCAAGGTTTTCTTTCTCCTTTTCTTGATCATAACTAGTTGCTCTCTCATGAGCTTATACCAAGCTGTCGCACCATATCAGGCGAAGGTAAAGGCATAGGAGGGTAGTTCTTCAACGATCGACCATTGTATTCAAAATCAACTCAATTTCATAAAGTCTAAGATTTCTCCTCTGTTTAATGCTTATCTCTAAACCATGGTCATTGAGGTCTCTTTGCACACGTCTTTATAAATCATCAGTAAGATCTTCACAATGTTGTTTCCATAGTTGATAAGAATGTGATACCTCTGAAAACATAAGCATTGAATAGAACGTACTCTTTAGCTCAACCGCTCTTGCCCATGTTGATGCCTCTGTTAGTGCCTCATGCCATTCATTACTATCATTAAGGAGCCATTGGGCCAACTAAGCTTCCTTAAAAGTTGAATATAAGACGCCATCAACGGTTCTTGAAGTCCTCAAATAATGTGGCTCCCTGAATAATATGCAACAACATTCTAAGATAGTATCTCTCTCCTATGTTTGGATGGGTATATGACAATCATCCAATGCATATCCTTTGTTTTATTTTAGTCCATTTCTTTAGTGCTTTATTTTAAGCATAATAAGTTGGGAATGTCGCACAAGTGTACTATCTTGCTTCAATATCTTTAATATTCGCGGTAAACCAACCCATCAGCATGGTAGTTCTATCCTTTGCTGTATTGACAACTTGATGAAGCTCATTATGATTATTGAATATGACATACCATTGGCTTGGTAAGTGGTATTGTAATAATTCCGCAGATGCGTAACGACACGTAATGATAAAGTCAAATATTCTGCAAATTGCTTCAACAGATGACACATAATGATAATATAAGTATTGCTTAATCTCATCAACTACTTCATAATATTGAGGACCTATTCCATTTTCTGCATTTTGAGCATTATCTTCAATAACGATGGTTGCCCGATCAGGTCCCTTGTGCATGAACTTGTGAAGATACTTAATGACCTTCTTTTGTGTGCAACGTTCGACTTTAATATGTGCATCATATTTGACACAGAGATCGCGGTTGTATGGTAGTACCCATCTATTGTCAATCCTCTTACCATGGATAGTTACACTTCTACTATCATTCCTGGGTCTATATCTAACAAAATCATTTTCTTCAACAATGGTATCATCATAGAAAATTTTAGGATAATGTTTCATACAAGTGCCACAATCCATGCATAGTGCATAAGTAATACTAGTACCAGATAGACCATGAATCATATGCCTTGTGACAGTATCAAATGCAATAGAATCATTATCTACATTAGGGAGCTCTATACAAATGAGACGATCTATGTCTTTTGTAAACGTTGGCTTAGCCTCACTTGCAAGAGTCAGAAGTGTATGGGCATGCATCAGCCCCTATTTTTGAAATTCAATGACATGGATATTTGTAGATAGAACACATGAAGGAAGAATATGGCAACATAATCAATTCATAATTAAAGTGAGAAGGAATTGAATTTTGCTAACACCAATGGCATGGTGGGAGGATGATCATACCTATAATGACTTTTCCAAATAGATTCTTCTCTTTAAAGTCTCATATTAGATGTTTTAGCCTTAAGTGAAAAACATGATCAACAATATACAATCGATTATTCACATGTTGGTTTGGTTGTTGCCACAAAACTTCTTGAATTTCAAGCCAGTTTGGATTGCAAGTGAATGTGGCAAAACATTCGGATGGCCTATTTGATTACATATGATCATTGCATCTAAAAGGTGTTGCCTCATATAATAGGGTCCTCCTGTAAATGATACAGGTAATGTTAACCTCTTCACTACCGCATAAGCACCATTTTCTTCGCCTGTAACAGCATCTTGTAAGTCACTGTATAGTTTTGCTTGTAGTGTACCTTGGTGATCCCTAAAATATCTTAACCTCTAGGCCTTAATCGTAGCATAGCAATCAACAAAAAATTGGAGGAACAATCTACCACATCAAAGTAAAATATTCCCTTCATCAGGTTTATGTTGTATAATGAACACAATAAATTCTCTCATTACCACATTTTCCCGATTACTACTTGATCCTTCAACAAGTGGAATATTGAGTGACCAAGCATCTGTTCCATATGAAAATAGCAAGAGATATTGAAGAGGCATATATGACAGATGGGTTTAATATATTTGTTGTAAATTGTCATCTATTTTGCGAACAGTGATGTCTCACACCTCTTCTCGTCCATAGTCACCCCCACCCCTCCACTATAAGAGAAGCAACTTCATCTACTATGGGCATGGTATATTGTCATCCAGGATGTGCTTCGATAAGGCGAATTCTTAAATCAACAACATTATCGGCCTGTAGGATATCTCATGCATTTCGAAAAACCCTTACATATGGTTGACAGTATCGAGCATGCATTGTAAGGCTTATAAAGTTGCATGATCAGCAGCACATACACTTTCTTGGTTAGTCAAAGCTTTGCGTTGATTTCAGATTTCATCATGTGTGTCGTAGGTATATAGTTGAGCAAATTTTGGCTTTTGGATGTAAAAGCATCACGTTATGATTATGTGTAGATGTTTCGTAAGTTGCATTCCCTTTTTTTCTGGATGTGCTTCATAGGAAGAAAGAATGCTCTCAATTTTTTTATTCTTATAAATGACAAATATGGATCACAAAGAAAATAGCACATTTTTGTTTGAAAATTGTTTATAGTGTTAAGAAATGTGTGCTAAGCTGTATTCAATTTTTTTTTTTTTTAACTGTGTTTGAGGGAAGGAAACATCCCCCTAAATTTCTTTAATATTAAAAATGACATATATGGTTCACAAAGAAAATAACACATTCTTCTATGAAAATAGATATTTTTGCGATTTATTATGGTAGTATTTACAGAAATGAACAATTTTATCAATCGTGTGTTTTAATTTTTTTTTGGATAAGTGGCAGATATTTATGTCACTTATGTCTATTTATATTGAGTTTTAAATATTATGATAATTACCATAGTAATTTATATGTATCTCGATCAACTTTAACTATTATTATCAACTTTTTGTTAAAGTATCAGCAATTTCATATTAGACAAATACGCAAGATAAGAGAAGTATTTATAACATCGATGCATTGTATTTAAAAGACAAATATCTTGAGCATTCAATCAAATTAAGACAATTAAGAGATTAGGGATTGTATTCCATATGTGACATATGAAAGACAAAATATATTTTATCGCATTTCTGTTTAGCCTACTAATAATATTATCTTTCTAAAGTACTCATAGTTCTCCCTAAAATTTATTAAATAATCATTGTTGACATTTTATTTAAAAGGAATTTGCATTTCAACCATGAAAATGAAACATTAACAAATTAATTAAAATGAAATCTATACACATACATACATACATACATATATATATATATATATATATATATATATATATATACATATATACATACATATACATACATATTATACATAATATATATATATATAATATTATATAACACATATATATACATATATATATATATAATATATATATATATATATATATATATATAATATATATATATATATATATATAATATATAGATATATGTATATGTATATGTGTGTATGTGTGTGTGTGCGTGTGCACACGTGATGTATGTCTCAAGGGAAAGGAGCCCAAAGAATCACACACCAAAAAGGGAAGCAAGAAACCAAGTATATGTCACGGGTAGGGGAGGCACGGTCGTGCCTGGTAGCACGGTCTAACCGTGCCAAAGTTCGGTCCCACAACAATGAAAGCTGGAAAATGAAGAACTGAAGTGGCACGGTCGTGCCTTTCAGCACGGGGGGACCGTGCCAATATTCTGCCCGGCCGTGCTTAGGAATGCTCTTTTGCACGGTTTGGGAAAGTTTTGTGTTTGCTTGTTTTGCAAGGCCTTTTGTGGGGTTCCAATGCTTGGCTTTGGCTAACTGGGGAAGTGGGAAGGTAGTAGTATTGAGAATGAATGGTGAAGATTCAAGGCAAAGGATTATAAGCTCAAAAGATTAAGCTAATAACCAAACCTTAAACCCGGTTGTTATGAATGAGATTAGGATAGACTAAGCTTTGAATGGATACAGAAACACCACCACTCATAAGCTTAGAGCCATTAATCTTGATTAAGATACAGAATACACCACTTAATCAAGGTTAAGACTTGACTTGAACACCACCTTAATTGGCTAGATTAAGGATAAGCAAGCAAGGTTTAGCAAAGTAAGAAAGCAATGCTCTCAACTTCTTCTTTGATTTAATCTGAGTTGTGTCCTACAAAATGGAAAGTGAGGGCTTATATACTCAGCAGAGGAAGGCAAGCAAGTAAGCACACAACCAACCAAGCACACACCTAGCCTTTCCTTAGCAAGTAGGAAGGGTATTAGGACTAAGCTAATCCGGTTAGCATAACCGGTACAATCAAGCTCTTCAAATTACATCCAAATCAAAAGGAAAACAATACTAATGACTTGGATTACATTATACAACTCTTTCTAAGCCTGATTGAAGAAGATCTCAGCAAACCAATCACAAAAGCAAAGCTGAAAAGGTGAAGTGCTTTACGGCTAGCCAATGGCATTCAAGAACACAATATCTTGTCTTTGCTTCCTCATTGGCCGTTCTTTTCAAGGTTGCAGCTCATCATGGACTCTTTGGAAGGTGTGCCCAGCCTTGTAAGACGTGCCATGTCAGTTGGAGAGGAGAAAACCCAATGGAGAAGGCAAAATAAAACCGGGTGTCAAACCGGGTCCTTGGAACAGTTTTAGCCGATTTTTGGGACTGAATGTAATCTTAACAAAAGTGGTGATAATTGTGATTGTAAACATGGGGGAAAAGTTTAGGATGTCTATAAACCCCCCCATCCAAGAGATTAAGGTTAAACATGGTTTAGATGGCCTAACCAGCTTCAAACTTTAAACCGCGCAGATTAGGAGCAAATCTAACCGGTTTTGGAAATGGCTTTGAATCTCCCCTTAAACGTGTGTGTGACCAAAATGTAATGCTTGGACATGTTAGGGGACTTCTTAAGGATCTCCAAAATGCAAAAATAAAGGACATAAGCCACCATCTGGCTTAGGAAATCAGATACACAAAACCGGGTAATTTCAGGATGTCCAACCCGTGTGTATCTCCTTGAATGTCTTGGACTTTCTGGACCATGGCTTGAACTTTGGAGCTAGTAATGGACCTTGGATGACTTGGGGGATCCCCCTCATTGTTACTGGTGGTGGGGACTGCATCATCCTCCCCTTGGGAAGATTTGATCCTTAAATCGACAAGGTACTCGTCTTCATGATAGGGTTGTAAATCAGCTACATTGAATGTGGCTGACACTCCATAATCACCTGGCAAATCAACCTTGTAAGCATTGTCATTAATACGTTCTAATACCTCAAATGGACCATCAGCTCGAGGCATGAGCTTGCTCTTCCTTCTGGTGGGGAATCTCTCCTTTCTGAGGTGGATCCATACAAGGTCTCCAGGTTGAAATGCAATCTTTCTCCTATGCTTGTTGGCTTGAGCTTGATAGGCTTCATTGGACTTTTCGATCTTGCTTCTCACCAACTCGTGCACCTTCTTGATCTGTTCTACCCTGGCAGCCGTATCTGGATGTGGCTTCTGATCAAAGGCTCGTGGAATGAGATCAAGTGGTCCTAGGGGATCAATCCCATAGACCACCTTGAATGGTGAATGACCAGTAGCCCTGCTTGGGGTCCTGTTATAAGCAAACTCTGCATGGGGTAAAAGCAAATCCCAAGCCCTGGTGTGAGGTTTAATAAAAGCCCTTAGGAGAGTCCCTAAAGTTCGATTAGTAACCTCAGTCTGTCCGTCAGTCTGTGGGTGACAGGTGGTACTGTACTTCAGCTTAGTACCTAGCTTCTTCCACAAGGTGACCCAGAAATGACTTAAAAACTTAATATCTCGGTCAGAAACAATTGACCTAGGGATTCCATGCAGTCTAGCTACCTCCCTGAAATACAACTCAGCTATATGTGTAGCATCATTAGTCTTATTACATGGAATGAAATGAGACATCTTAGAAAACCTATCAATAACAACAAAAATAGAGTCGTTGTTTCTTTGCGTCTTAGGTAATCCAAGAATAAAGTCCATACTTACATCTACCCATGGTGAAATGGGAATTGGCAAGGGAGTATACAAACCATGAGGTAGTGAATGGCTTTTTGCCATCTGACATGTACCGCATCTCTTAAGTATGTCCTGTACGTCTCGTTCCATAGCCGGCCAAAAGTAATGTTCTCTTAGCATCATAACAGTCTTGTTCTCACCATAATGCCCGGCTAATGACCCTCCATGCACTTCTCTAATCAATAGCTCTCGAGTGCTGCATTTTGGAACACACAGTCGTGTCCCCTTGAATAAAAAACCCTCCTGGACATGGAAATCTCCTTTGGGATGCTTCAAACAATCAGCATATAATGTCCCAAAGTCCTCATCATCATCATACAAAACCTTTAGATGCTCAAAACCAAGTATGCAAGCATCTAACTGAAATAACAACAGATACCTCCTGGATAGAGCATCGGCACCCTGATTGAGTTTACCTGACTTGTGCTTGATAGTGAAATGATATGACTGCATAAACTCAACCCACTTAGCATGCCTGGAGTTTAATTTATGCTGCCCTTGTATATACTTCAAAGCTTCATGGTCAGAATGCAAGATAAACTCACTAGCAATGAGATAATGACTCCAATGCTCTAAACACCTCACAATAGCATAAAACTCTTTATCATAAGTGGAGTATTTTCTTCTGGACTCACATAACTTCTCACTGAAGAAGGCTAGAGGTTTACCTTCTTGTGTAAGAACTCCACCAATACCTACACCGGAGGCATCACATTCAACTTCAAATATCTTACTAAAGCAAGGGAGTGCAAGGACCGGTGCCTGAGTAAGCTTGGCCTTGATATCTTCAAAAGCTGACTGTGCTTTAGTAGTCCACACAAATGATGTTCCTTTAATCACTTCAGTCATGGGAGCCATTATAGTACTGAAACCACGAATGAATCTCCTGTAAAATGAAGCTAAACCATGAAAAGATCTAACATCATGAATACTCTTAGGTATAGGCCAAGACCAAATGGCCTCCACCTTACCCTCATCAACTTTGATACCAGCTTCAGTAACAATGTAACCAAGAAATGTAACTTCAGGAGTAAAGAAGGAACATTTCTTAAGGTTACCATACAATTTCTCCCGCTCTAAAACAAGCATAATCTGGGTTAGATGATCTTGATGCTCATGCTCATTCTTAGAGTAGACCAGAATATCATCAAAGTAAACTACTACAAACTTGCCAATGTATGGTCTAAACACCTGATTCATCAGTCTCATGAAAGTACTGGGTGCATTAGAAAGACCAAAAGGCATTACCAACCACTCGTAGAGGCCACCTTTGGTTTTGAAGGCTGTCTTCCATTCATCACCTTCTCTAATTCTGATCTGGTAGTAGCCACTTCGAAGATCAATCTTCGAGAACACCTTCGAGCCATATAACTCATCGAGCATATCTTCAAGTCTCGGTATTGGATACCTGTACTTGATTGTAATCTTGTTAATAGCTCTACTATTAACACACATTCTCATTGCTCCATCCTTCTTTGGTACCAGAAGGGCTGGAACGGCACAAGGACTCAAAGACTCTCGAATCAAGCCCTTTTCCTGCAATTCTGCAACTTGTCTTTGAATCTCATTAGTATCCTTTGGATTCATCCTATAGGCTGGTTTGTTTGGTAGGATGGAACCAGGGATAAGATCAATGTGGTGTTGGATGTCTCTTTTGGGAGGTAAACCCGTTGGGATGTCCTCAGGGAATACATGACAGAAATTTTCAAGGAGTGTTTTGGCTATGGGGTGAGCAGGTAGTACATACTCGGGTTCCTCTTGAACATTCAATATCCAATCTTTAAAGGCCTTGAACTCATGCTGTGATGCCTTTAAAATTGGTTCACTCGCAGTTAACAAACAATCAGCATGCTTGGATTTTTTGTGAGGCTGAATTTCGTGGAGCTGTGATGGGGATAAAGGGGCTAGGGTGATTTTCTTACTATCCTTGGAAAATGAATAGGTATTCCAGTGTCCATTATGCATGACCTTTCGATCATACAACCAAGATCTTCCCAAAAGAATATGACATGCATCCATTGGAATTACATCGCACCATAACTCATCTTGATAATTTTTACCAATGGAAAAGGAAACCAAACAACGAGAGTTCACCTGAATTCCCTTGCTTTGGTTTAACCACTGGATGTTGTATGGGTGTGGATGAGTCTTAGTTTGTAGCCCGAGTTTCTCAATCATGCTTAGAGAAACCACATTAGCACAGCTGCCTCCATCGATAATCAGAGAACATATCTTTCCTTGGGAGGTACATCGAGTGTGAAAGATATTCTCCCTCTGTTCATCTTTAGCTCCCTTCTGATTACTCAGAACTCTTCTCAAGACTAAGAGTTCTCCTTCATCAGCTTCTTCAATAATCTCATCCTGAGATTCTTCAGCTTCTGGTTCACTTTCTAGCTCACGTTCCTCCTCTTCAAAATCCTCCTTAACTGCGATCCACTTAGCTAGGGTGATTACCTTCCTGTTTGGACACTCAGATGCAATATGACCAAGCCCTTGACATTTGAAACATCTTCGATTACTCATTGGATTAGGGTTAGGTCGGAATGGGGGTGCTGGAGCCTTTTGAGGAGCTGGGGTTCTTTGTGGATAAGAGGGAAAGGGTGATTGTGGCTTTGGTGGTGGATTGGAACTCCCCTTGTTGAAGGGTTTGTTCCGTAGGAAAGGCTTGGTACCTTGAGGTTTCTGGAATGGTTTGATTCTCTTTTGTTGTTCCACTTTGTGTGCTAACACACAAACCTCATCAAAGGAAGTATAGGCTTGTAGTTCTACCACATTAGAATACCTAGGTTCAAGACCACCCAAGTATCTAACGATGGTTTGTTCTTCAGGCTCTTGTATGTCACATTTAATCATCAGTTTCTCAAACTCTCGAGTATATTCTTCAATAGACATGTTACCTTGAGTAAGATTATGAAACTGGGAGTAACAATCTTGGACATACGTAGGTGGAAGGAACCTTGCCTTTAGCTTGGCCTTCATCTTTTCCCAAGTACCAATCTTTGCTTTTCGTTCTCTAGTTCTCTTGGCATTCAGATTAGTCCACCACAAGGATGCATACTTTCTGAGTCTTAAAGCCACCAGTTTGACCTTCTTATCATCAGGAATGTCTTTGTATTCAAAGACTCTTTCAACTATATTCAGCCAGTCAACAAACTCTTCAGGATCTAGTTTACCTTCGAACTCAGGAAGCTCCACTCTGAAGTCATTGCTATTGGACTAGTTTCGTGACACTCCTCTATCCATTCGAGGCTCTTCTTCTTCACTTGAAGAATCAATATCATGACTTTGAACTTGTTCACGAACTCTTGGTTCAGATTGATGAGTTTCATCGATCTCCTTATTTATTCTTTGCTTCTGCTTCAGGAATGAACCCAACTGCTTCCTCAGATATTCATTCTGTGCCTGAGATTCTCGATTTCTTTGTGAGTCTTCTCGAATCTGATTGGCAAGGAACTCGTTTTGCTTCATCAAGGATTCAAACTTCTCTTCCAATGACATACTAGAAGAAGTCATCTTTGAGGTAGTAGAAGAATTAGATGGTGAAGAAGGAAAGGAGTGTAAGTTTTGTGGAAGTGAAGTGGAGGTACCAGGCCTAAGAGAAACCTGAGCTCTAATACCAAATATGATGTATGTCTCAAGGGAAAGGAGCCCAAAGAATCACACACCAAAAAGGGAAGCAAGAAACCAAGTATATGTCACGGGTAGGGGAGGCACGGTCGTGCCTGGTAGCACGGTCTAACCGTGCCAAAGTTCGGTCCCACAACAATGAAAGCTGGAAAATGAAGAACTGAAGTGGCACGGTCGTGCCTTTCAGCACGGGGGGACCGTGCCAATATTCTGCCCGGCCGTGCTTAGGAATGCTCTTTTGCACGGTTTGGGAAAGTTTTGTGTTTGCTTGTTTTGCAAGGCCTTTTGTGGGGTTCCAATGCTTGGCTTTGGCTAACTGGGGAAGTGGGAAGGTAATAGTATTGAGAATGAATGGTGAAGATTCAAGGCAAAGGATTATAAGCTCAAAAGATTAAGCTAATAACCAAACCTTAAACCCGGTTGTTATGAATGAGATTAGGATAGACTAAGCTTTGAATGGATACAGAAACACCACCACTCATAAGCTTAGAGCCCTTAATCTTGATTAAGATACAGAATACACCACTTAATCAAGGTTAAGACTTGACTTGAACACCACCTTAATTGGCTAGATTAAGGATAAGCAAGCAAGGTTTAGCAAAGTAAGAAAGCAATGCTCTCAACTTCTTCTTTGATTTAATCTGAGTTGTGTCCTACAAAATGGAAAGTGAGGGCTTATATACTCAGCAGAGGAAGGCAAGCAAGTAAGCACACAACCAACCAAGCACACACCTAGCCTTTCCTTAGCAAGTAGGAAAGGTATTAGGACTAAGCTAATCCGGTTTAGCATAACCGGTACAATCAAGTTCTTCAAATTACATCCAAATCAAAAGGAAAACAATACTAATGACTTGGATTACATTATACAACTCTTTCTAAGCCTGATTGAAGAAGATCTCAGCAAACCAATCACAAAAGCAAAGCTGAAAAGGTGAAGTGCTTTACGGCTAGCCAATGGCATTCAAGAACACAATATCTTGTCTTTGCTTCCTCATTGGCCGTTCTTTTCAAGGTTGCAGCTCATCATGGACTCTTTGGAAGGTGTACCCAGCCTTGTAAGACGTGCCATGTCAGTTGGAGAGGAGAAAACCCAATGGAGAAGGCAAAATAAAACCGGGTGTCAAACCGGGTCCTTGGAACAGTTTTAGCCGGTTTTTGGGACTGAATGTAATCTCAACAAAAGTGGTGATAATTGTGATTGTAAACATGGGGGAAAAGTTTAGGATGTCTATAAACCCCCCCATCCAAGAGATTAAGGTTAAACATGGTTTAGATGGCCTAACCAGCTTCAAACTTTAAACCGCACAGATTAGGAGCAAATTTGACCGGTTTTGGAAATGGCTTTGAATCTCCCCTTAAACGTGTGTGTGACCAAAATGTAATGCTTGGACATGTTAGGGGACTTCTTAAGGATCTCCAAAATGCAAAAATAAATGACATAAGCCACCATCTGGCTAAGGAAATCAGATACACAAAACCGGGTAATTTCAGGATGTCCAACCCGTGTGTATCTCCTTGAATGTCTTGGACTTTTTGGACCATGGCTTGAACTTTGGAACTAGTAATGGACCTTGGATGACTTGGGGGATCCCCCTCATTGTTACTGGTGGTGGGGACTGCACCAACATGTGTATATGTATATATATATATATATATATATATATATATATTAATATATATATATATATATATATATATATATATATATATAAGTATATATGTATATATGTGGGTGCGCAAGGGTCCAAAGGGGCTTGGTAGGCTAGATTATATCTGGCTGATAGTGGTCAGTCCTTAAAGCCCAACTAAAGGAAGGAAATAAGTGGAAACCCCAGATCTGTATCGCATCCCAGCAATCGCTTAAAAACTCTCTTCTTCCCTCACTTTCTAGACAATGTCTATCCTTTGCCTCCTACTCTCATTCTCACTCTTATTCTCACTCTCATTCGCAGTTTCTCTCTCTATCTATCAGATCATCAACCCTTTTACTCTCAAGCTTAGCTGGCGATTGCTCTGTTGGTGTAGAAAGAAAATCAAAGGCATTTGCTCTATTCTTATAGAGAGAAAATCGATCTATGCTTAGGATTTTGTGAGGTATGATTGCTCTATTCTTCATTCTCTTTGTTCTTAAGAAAATTTATGTTTCGGTGCTCTGTTTGTAATGGATACAGCCCTTTCGAGTTCTGAAACCTCTGGCTTATCTTTACTTCTTTGCATGCTTGTTTTTCACTTCTCTTTGTGCCAAAATGTTTGGTTTAAGTTGGGAATCTGATTTATATAGTACTTAGGTGCTTTGTCCTCCATTCTGCAATATCTTTCCTCTCATTCACTACTTATCTTCATCTCTCTAAAAGATAGATATCTGTCTTTGGAGTTGCTTGAATTTATCCATGAATTTGATGCGTTTGAAAGCTAGATCTATGTCTTTGAGGCTACGTCAAGTAATCGTTTTAAATATGCTTTCGATTTATGTTGGTTATTTCACCTTTTGTATTTGATTTTGTTTTGATTTTGGCTTTGGCTTTATTCTTTTTCTTTTAGGATTGCATAAAGGCTTTGTTGAACTAGCAGACTCTTGATTAACCCAGCTTGAAACTTGTGCTTGTCGGTGATGGAGGCACAAGTATTATTCTTGATTATGTTCCATGTGTTTCCACATCTTCGGGTTTTTAAAACTTTTTTTCATGTAATTATAGGGATTTTTTGATTAGGGTTAGGTTTTTTATGTAATTCTAAAAAAACTCGGATGAGTTTTTTTGATATTGCTCCCGGACATGTTTTTGTTGGTATGTTCAATTGGAAATCAGAAATTTTTGGTGAAATGGAAATGCTACCATAGTTTAAAGATTAGGATCTCTATTCTTCTATTACTTTGGTCTATATACATCTTCATGTTCAATAATTTGAGATTGGCCTATCATTTGGCATGCTATAATTGGGGAAACTACATGTGCCAGTTGTAGTGCTGGTTTGATCAGTGTAGGCCCCTTATTTCTCCCTGGGTGCTGATGAAGTTTGGATTCCGATTGTGTTGGGATTTTGATTTTATGCTGTGCTTGTTTGGCATAGGTTGCAGGTGTCATAGAGCTCATTGGTAGGACGAAGAGCTTCTCGTGAGGGCTATTTCATATGGTTCTTTCTACCAGTTGACATGAACTAATTCTAATTTTAGTAATTTTTTGGTTTTTGTTTATAAGGTTTGGGATTTGGTATTGATGTTTGGTTGATCTGTGAAGGTGACATGTATTATTAGCTAGATATGTTTGGGATTTCTAGGTTTTATGTCACTCCCCTGCTTGATTTCATGACTTGTTCAACATGTTCTTACTATCAGGTATCTCTTTTCCTCATACCATTTTCTGGGCTTTCTTTCTTTTGCTTTTCTATGTCTAGGTATTTTTCTATTAGGCTATTTGTATTTTTTGTCATCTATGTGATTGTTTTTTAAAAGTTTTTAATTAGTTTTTATGGGCATGTAACATTGTTAGGTTTCTTACGTGCATTAGTAGGTAAGGAGTCATTTTCTCAGGCATGTGACTAAATTCACTTGATGCAGATGTGCAAAATTTTTCTTTTTTTTTTATCTTTTAACCAACCACACATTTGCTGTAATTCTTGGTGGGTCTTTGTCCCAAACAAAATATGTGGATATGAGGTTAGACTTGGGTAGACATTGCTTTGGGTATGTGCTATCAATTATAATGACATTATATATGTATTATTAGCTAAATATCCTACCCTCTGGCTCTCATCACTTTGTAATGGCAATGATTTGACATTATATATGTATTATAATTGATGTTTGGTTGATCTGTGAAGGTGATATGTATTATTAGCTAGACATGTTTCAGATTTTCCTGTTTATGTCGCTCTCTTACTTGATTTCATGACTTATTCAACTGGTTGTTCCTATTAGGTATCTCTTTTCCTCATACCATTATATAGGTTTTCTTTCTTTTGCTTTTTTTGTGTCTGGGTATTTTTCTGTCGGGCTATTTGTATTTTTTGTCATTTATGTGATTGTTTTTTAAAATTTTTTTAATTAGTTTTTCTGGGAGTGTAATAGTGTTGGGTTTCTTGATCTAGGGTGTGGTGCATGGTTTTTGGTCATGTAGAAAATTAGATCCATTCGCTATTGGTGAAGCTTAATCATTTTTGCTGTTTTAGGGTTTCATTACTTTCAGTTAATTTTCATCCTATTTTGAGGTTTCTAATTTTTGATTTTGTTCATTTTAACTCGGATTTTCTTTCATTTTTCTCTGTTTTGACATTCTTTTCCTTTGAATCTTGTTTATCTGACTCCTTTCTAATCGAATCTTATGTTATTCATTTAAATCTTTGAGTTGAAGTGGGGGAATGTGATGAATGCAGATGTGTGAAAATCTGATTAGGAAGGCTTAAGAATGTGGCTTGATCTGATTATGAAAGTTGAAGAGATCCTTCGAATTTTGTTTGTATGATTGCTTTCTAGATGAGCCATATTTTGTTCATTCAAATCTTTAGGTTTAATTGTGAAAATGTGATAAATGCAGATGTGGGAAGATCTTATTATGAAGGCTGAAGAATGGGGCTTGATTTGATTGTGAAGGCTAAAGTCTGAATGAATCTGGTATGGATGTTTGACTATTTTATATGGTTTGTTCTACCGTTTGAGTTGAACTAAATATAATTTTCTCCTCCATTCTAATTTTGGACCCTCAAGTTCACGATATTGTCGTGCATTTGATGATAATCTTGGCATTGGTGATGAAGAAGATGATGACAACATTAAGGGTATTTGAGATTTTCTTCCTGAAACAAGTATTTCAGATTTTATTGCTAAATACATGCTTCAAGTAAAGTGTTTTACATTTTCGTATCATCACACATTCTTTTATTACATAATATGTGTATATGTGTAATAAAGTATTTTATATTTCTGCAAATGAAATTTCTGTTTAGAATCCTATGAGACTAAAATATTGCTTTATATTAAACCCTAGTTGTATGAGGCTGACAGGTGATTTTTGAGATGATCTTTCTCTGGGTTCTTTGATATTAAAAAGGTTGTTGGGGAGCGCGTTAATTTTTCTCATAGAACTTTGAAGGCTTATTTTATCCTAGATGTGTAATGCTTAATAGTGTGCAAATTGAGTGTGATAGGACAAACCTAAAAAGACACCATGATAGCTCCACGTGTTACCTGATATACAAAATAAAGTTATGCAAGATACATGTTCGCAGTTGGAGATATGTGTATATGTGTAATAGTATTTTATATTTTTGCCAATGAAATTTATGTTTATATTAGACCCTAGTTAGCCTGACATGTGATTTTTGAGATGACCTTTCTCTGGGTTCTTTGATATTGAAAAGGGTGTGAGGAAGCTCTTTAATTTTGCTCACAGAACTTTGAAGGCTTATTTTATCCTAGATGTGCAATGCTTATTAACGTGCAAACTGAGTGTGATAGAACAAACCTCAAAAGATAGTGTGATAGCACCTTTTATTACCTGATATACAGAATAAAGTTGCGTGAGATTAAGTTATGCAAGATACAGGTTCGTAGTTGGAGATATGTGTATATGTGTAATAAAGTGTTTTATATTTCTACCAACGAAATTTATTTTTAGAATCCTATGAGACGAAAATTTATTTTATGTTAAATCATAGTTATGTGAGGCTGACATGTGATTTTAAGATGATCTTTCTCTGGGTTCTTTGATATTAAAAAGGGTGTTGGGGAGCTCTTTAATTTTGCTCGCAGAACTTTTAAGGCCTATTTTAGCCTGGATGTGTAATGCTTAATAGCATGCAAACTAAGTGTGATAGGACAAACCTGAAAAGACAACGTGATAGCATCCAATTGCTTATGCCATAGTTAAGAGTCCACTAGTAAGGAGTGAGTAAAGGTTGCTGCCATAGTTGTTCATTTTTTGAATTTAGGGTCTTTATGATTATTATTCTGTGATGTCTAGCATTTGGGTACTTGATCTTGCAATGTGAATATGCTTCTTTCCTCTTTTGTTCCATCTGGGTACTTGATCTTGCATCATGAATATGCTTCTTTCCTCTTTTGTTCCATAAGTGTCATACTTTGGGGGGGTTTTTTGGGTCAATTTGTTACTTGTATTATTTTTCTTCCTTGATCTTGGTGTTTGCGGATTGTTGGTTTCCTTATATTATTTTTCTCCCTAAAACAGATATTCTAGGTTGGATGTTGTTGTAATGTTTTGTAACCCTGAGGTTTTGGGGTCCCTTTTTTTTGGGTTGGTTCCATTAGTATTCTAGGGTTTCTCTGGCCTTATCTCTCTAATTACTCTCTCTACAACCAAAGGTGGATTTTTTCCCTCCACAGAAACCCTTGGGATCATCTAATTTTCCGATTTTATATCCCTCTCTTGCTTGATTAGTGGGTAAGGAGTTATTTTCTCATGTGATTAAATTTTATTGAAGCAGAAGTGTCCATATGTGTGTGTGAAGAGAGATGCTAACCATTCAATTCTTGAATTTTTCTATTTGCTTTCTGCTTTTCTTACTTAGGAACTAATGATCATGGAGTGTTGTATAATTATAGGCATTAATCATAGGCATTAACATGAGAAGAAGTTATGCAAGATATAGGAATAGAAATTTTAGTAGTTACCTGAGATGAAAGTGCTTAAACTTTGAATCCTTGTTGTGCATGCGTTTATGTCAAACACTGAACATTCATCGATTTATTAATCGTAAGACTATGTATTTCATAAATTAGAACATTAATTTATCCTGGAAGATCTTACCTTATTATGCTAATGCAAATTTTCACTGAAAAGGGGGCTAACAAGGGAAGGGATTATGTGATTTGATATGTGAGAAAGTAGGAAGTTAAAAAAAAAAAAAAAGAAAGCAGCATGGTGAAGCATTGAAATTTATAGATGTAGGTATTGTGGCTTAGCCGAAGATGTGGAAGTTGTGTATTCACCATCAAATTGTTTTATTTTATATATAAGGCATTTTTCTGGAAATCCAAAATACATAGGCCCTGTTTGGTAAACAGCTATTAGCTATTAGCTGTTTGCATTAACTGTTAGCTGTTTGAATTAGCTGTTTACATTAGCTATTTGAATTAGCTATTTATAAAAGAAGTGTTTGGTAAAATTAGCTATTTTAAAAGAGATATTTAGTAAAATTTCATTTGTGCCCTAATCTCTAAATTACTTTTTAATTAAAAATAATTTTTTCATTTCCTAGTTATCTTATTTTCTTACCAAAAAGAAGTAAAAATCGATGTCATTTGTATAAATTAACTTTATTGATAAAATCTTAATTTGTTACTAGTTGTATATAATTTGTGTTCTTATTAATCTTTTTTTTCTTTTCAATTTGTGTATATCTATCCACATGATAATTATGTTTTAAAATATTATTTTGTTATTTGTTACATATTTTATTATTATGAATTGAAATTTATATATTCAGATCATTTAATTTTGAATAGATTAAATTTAAATAATACACAATATCAAATATCTCTACAAAAGGCTAATGGCATATGATGTAATTGTTTCAAACTCTTGGATAGTTATGTCATTTTCACAAACAGCTATTTTCAAAAGCCTAATAGAAATAGCCTTTTAAGAAAGAGTTTTTTGGGTCCAAACAGCTCTTCCAAATAGCTTTCAATCAAACACCAATTTAACTGTTTTGACTAGTTAAAATAACTAAGACCCCCCAAAAAGCTCTTTTTTTCCAAAAAACTCTTGCAACCAAATACCCCCATAGAAACTTGTATTTGTATATGAGAATAGGAGTTTGGAACTCCTCACTGTAGTTGAACTCATGTTGAGTGTTTTCTTTTTTTTTTTTTTTTTTTGGGTTGATGCAGATAGTGGGTAAATAAGAACAGTGACAATGGGGGAGTGGGGGAGGGTAGTTATTGACATGAGTAGGTATGACTTCTGGGAGAGCTAGAGCAGAGACCTCCTAGTTGGGGTATTTATTTTCTGAGTTTTAATTATTATTTTTATTGAACAAAAATAGGTATTTTAATAGCTTGGATTAAATAGATAAAATAATTTAACTGTATAGATCATGCTAATATCCGAAAATCACTCCCGTTTCAGTAATCTAGGGTTTTGCAAAGGTTTCCATTATAATAGTGTAGATACATGCTTACTAAGAATTAAGAAATAATAAAGATTTCTGAATTCCATTATTATTGTTGTTGTTATTATTATTATTATTATTATTATTATTATTATTATTATTATTATTATTATTATTATTATTATTATTTTGCTATTTACTTTTACTATTACTGTTACACTTAAACCCATGCGATCTTACTATAAACAATTTATTACATAAATAATGAATAATCCGTGAATCACATAAAACTATTGTACCCGATTGACTTAAAAAACAGTGAGAAATTCACAATTAGTTTAAGATATTATATAAATTACTTTTTCTTTTTTCCATACAAATAATTCTGGGAGTGGGGTTTCTACTTAACTCTAAGAAAAAACATGTTGTACTTTTTTTTTTAAAGAGATTCAAATTATTTTTTTTCCACAAATTACATGAATTTGAATATAATTTACCATACCTTTTTATATAGTTGTTATAGTTAGAAGATATTAGAAGCTAATTTATTACAAGAATTACAAAGTTATTATAATTTACTATACTTTTTTTATATAGGTTCAAAATACTTTTTTGACAAATTTTATAAGCATCACATGATCTTTTGACACACATCGCTCTTATATAAATTACCCTTTTCTAAAAAAATTTCATCCTTATTATTAGAAAATATTAGAAGGTAATTTATTAGAATACAATAGCACAAGCCAGTATTGATAATTTTTGGCTTGTAAACTTATCTTCGCTTTATCACATATTGTTATATTCTTATTTTGACATGAGAAAGTGTTTGATAATTTTATGTTATGTTTTATTGTCAAAATACAAATTCTAACAATATATAAGGAATCATACACTAAATTAATTACTATATGACGTGTGTGTACATATTCAAATAAGTTAATCATAATCTATTTTAATACATAATGATCTCGAATTAATGGTTTCTTATAATTTGTACCATATAATAATTGTACTTTAGGTTTGAAAACTATCAATTTAACAAAAAATTTAAATTTTTTCAATACATTACATGTAATATAGATTATTTACTATTTTGTATATGCATTTTCTGTAGATAAAAATTTAAAAATTATTTTGTACATGAAAAAAAAAATACTAATTTATATGTTTAAACACTGACAAATACGTCAAGTTCAAGAAAAACTAAAAATCAAACCAAGCTGCAAACACCCCCTGCTTATTATGGATTGCCTCTAACTTAGTCCAAAATTTGTTGGCACCCCATTTGGGTTCGAAGCGCTTGGCCCAGCAATAAGGCCCCCAAACTCTCGTATGAAATGCACAGTCTGAGGCTGTCGCAACTCGCAACTCGCAACTCGCGCGACCCGCGACAGCCGAAGGGGGTTTTCATTTTGGGGGTTCTCCATTACGTAATCTCGCTCTTCTCGCTGTCGTCGAAGGCGAGAGAGGTTTACGGCTTAGCGGAAACCCTACAAGATAAACTCGCAACAAGAATGGATTCTGTAGCTAGGCTGAGGTGCAAGCAGCAGCCTCTCGCCGTCCCTCTCCACCACCATCGCACCTCCTTTTCTGGGACACCAATTTGTTCAATCTCCTTCAGGACCCAATTATCTCGCTCTCATCCCTCCTCAGTGTCATTTAAAATCCGAGCTTCTTCTTCTGCCGACTATCTTTCTCTCTCTTCCAATGCTAAATCTCCCAAAACCCAAAACCCTTTCTCTCTCTTCTCCTCCCTCAAAACTCCTCTTTGCGTTGCGGTTGCAGCCACTGCCCTCTTCTTCTCCAGCCTTGGTTGCAGACCATTGTTAGCCATAGCTTCCCCTGCACCTACGGTTGAGTTTTCGCCGGACACTGCGGCTGCCGAAGAAGCGGTTTCCGATGAGGAAAGGGAGAAATCGTTGGAGGAGCATCTGGCTTCGCACCCGGATGACTTTGAAGCTCTTAGATCTCTAATGGAGATCAAGATTAAGAATCGGAAGCTCCCTGAAGCTGTTGAGGTCATCAACAGAATGATTGAGCTTGAGCCTGATGAGTTTGAGCTACCGCTGCTTAGAGCCCACATGTATAGCTACATGGGAGAGTCAGAATTGGCTAAAGCCGGGTTTGAAGAGATATTGGAGAAGGACGCTCTTCGCGTTGAGGCCTACCACGGCCTTGTAATGGCGGTTAAGCGAGGCGAAACATCCGGCAAGGAGTTAGAGGAGGTGTTGAAGAGGATTCAGGAGGCGGTAGAGAAGTGTAAGAAGGAGAAAAAGAAGGAGGACGTTAGGGATTTCAAGCTGTTGATTGCGCAGGTTCGTGTTATTGAAGGGAATTACAATGAGGCATTGAAGCTCTATCAGGAGCTAGTAAAGGAAGAGCCAAGAGATTTTAGGCCGTATTTGTGTCAAGGCATCATCTACACTTTGCTTCGGAAGAAGGATGAGGCAGAGAAACAGTTTGAGAAATATAAGAGGCTTGTGCCTAAGGGACATCCATATGCTCGGTATTTTGACGAAAACATGCTGTCCACAAAGGTCTTCTCGCAAATGGCAGAGAATGAGAGAACGAAAACCAAGAATTAAGAGGTAGAACTTGAGTCAGTATTTAGTATTAAGGTTGTTTATGTGGGTGCTTTTTTGCCACGGCAGATTATATGCATGGAAGGGTTCATCATTTTTTGCCTTATTTTGTTTGCGTTGATTTGCTAGAAGTTCTATGTGTTTAAGAGTTTTAGTAGTTATGCTTAATCACCAATGAAACAAAGAGTAAAATAATTGCTCCAAAGTATGTGGGAATTTCTGTTTGCTGTGTTGGTAATTTAACATTAAGCCGAAAATGGCAATGATTGCTTCAGGCATCATCCAGTACAATGCTTCAATCTGAAAAACCAGTGCACATAAGTGGCCAAAGCCAAGTGCCTTGTTTCTTTTCGTTTTTGCAATGTTAGACTGGTAGTCCCTTTTTTTTTTGGGGGGGGGGGGTAATTTGTTCTCTGTAGAATTGAGGAATGCAATTTATCTGGGGACTTGTGTAGTTTATAGAAAGATTTTTTATTGCAATTACTTCTGAGTATGTTGGTGTGTGAATTCAATGTTGTCCTCCATGTTGGGGTAATGTTTTGATGATACTGGGAATTGAAATGATCATCCTGGAGCAATTTTTACAGTTGGATGACTGAAGAAAAATCTCGCAGTATTTTAGATGCAGCGTTGATCACTTGGTGCAATAATTTCTGGAAGGCTAGGCAATTGTTTTTGCCTTTGTCTTATACTTATGTTTTCTTCCTATGCCAGCTTCTTGCAATTTGTCTGGCCCATTCGTTAACTTTAAGTGCAATGGTTGAGTATTTAGCTTTCATTGGTTTTGCCCAATCTGGTTGAATCAAGCTATCTGGAGTTACACCATTGCTACTTGCTTGTTAGCTTGTTGTTAGACCTTAGTGGATGTAGATAGCATTATTTTAGAATTGTGATACTTAGCCAGTGGGCATTCCTGAGGACCAGAGTCTTGTCTACAAGAAAATCATTCATGTGGTGTCTAGTTACTTGTCTTGGAGGAATTTTCTTCCTTCGAAATCTCTCCTGGAACTTCAGGGAAGTAACTCTGCTTCTTTGACTTTCTTATGCATGTCTTTGTTATTATGACATTCGGATAATTTTGAGTGCCTGTTGACTGTTTGGAACAGCATATAGGTGACTCCTAACAATTTTTTCACCTTGGATTAGTAGGCTAAAGCAAGATGCCTTTTTGAACTGGTTAAGTCTAGGAATTAATGGAGCAAGGTCTCTGCAATTTGAGGATAAGGATGCCACTGTGCCACATCCCCCCCCCCCCCCCCAAACAAAAATAAGAAATAGAAGAAAAAAATCCAGCATAGGTGGGCTTCCAAATTTTGGGTCTTGTAAAATTGAAGATGTTTGCGTGTTAGATGGTGAATACTCGATGAAATATGATGGATTCTGTTAGGGTATTTTGTTTAGAATTGCAAAATGTTTAAGAGTCGATATTGTTGTGACAAGCCATCAGAGGATCCATGGACCATGGAGTAACACTTTGACCAATGTGGTTAATTCTGTTTTCGCTTAGCTCGTGATTGTTCACCTGGCTATATTGTTGCTAATCTACGGTTAGTTAATGGATCTGTTGTAAGTATTCACATTCCAGCATTCAGTAGGAAGTTGAAATTTGCAGGGTTTTGGGTTGTCTTCTTCTGCTGGACATTCAGGCATAATAATAAACAATAAGGTTTCTTGAAGAGATGCAACTTATTTTAGAATGTTCCTCATTTCACACCGTGCTTTTGGTCTTGTTTGGCGGATCGTTATTGGCAGTTTGTGTTAACTATTAGCTGCTAACTATTTCTATTAGCTGCTAACTATTTCAATTAGCTATTTGTGGAAAAAATGTCCGGTGAAATTAATTATTCCGAACAAAATTGTGAGAGAAAAAAACTAATTCTTCAAAAAGTTCTCGCAAAACATTTATGGAATGAACTTTTTTAAATTTGCTTTTTGGACCTAGAAATCTCTTTCAAAAAGCTATGTTACATAGTCAAATAGGTAATTTTGGTCCAAAAAATTATGTTTAGCCAGAAAGCTCTTTGCCAAGTACAAAGTTACTTTATCTTGTACTCAAAGAATTATATGACTGTGTGCATATATGGTTCATGAATTTAGTTTTTGCGCAAGTTGTGCAATATTTGGGGTTGTCCACAAAGGCTAGAAAGGCTAAGCTTCGGTTCCGTGTTGTTGAATTTGAATTTTCAGTGTGTCTGTGCACCAATATTACAAAAATCAGACTGCATTGGCCGATTAAATTGGTCGGACTTGGCACTGGTGGGCACGGTGGTCTGGAAATCACCTAAACTCGCACAGCACATTGGAATGGAAAAGCTCATTCGAACCTAGTCGGCTCTAGAGACTTGGTCAACCTGTCTAACCTACGTGTTCCGACCGGGATTTCCCGATCTTTATATGAAAAAGTGTTTCTCTTGCTGATTTGAGGCTTTCACTTCAGCAGAGCATGAGTTATGATTATGAGGATCGAAGTCTGACTTTTCCGCTGTGGGCAAGGCTCCGTCGATATGTGCTTGATGGGCTCACTGGTTTAGGGTTTTTTTGGGGGGGGGGGGGGGGGGGGAGGGAGGGAGTTCGGATTTGTTGCGAAAGTGGAGAGGGAGTAGAAGGGAATGTTGGAACTGTGTCTTCTACAGTTCTACTTGTCTGATAGAAGAGAAAGGAAGTTGAAGTAAAATTAGACTGGTGCACCGGCAAGCTTTACAGTTAAAGGCTTAAAGCCCAGAGTTTTCACTTTCCATCATTTTTCTTTAGTATTAATATATTTATTTGACATTTACAGTTTTGTCTTAGGGGTTGTCGCTTTTGGTATGTGGGCTAGTTAGTTTTGCCCTTATTGGGACCTGCTAATAGTATTGCTTTGGTCCTGTTCTTTTTGTTGGAAAATTACAGGTGTGAGATGGGTGGGAGTGAGAAAGGGGAGAAGGAGTGGGTGGGAGTGGGTAAGAATGGTATTTTCTTAAGTGCGGGAAAGGAGGGAAGGAATGGGAAGGAGGGGGAATGAGTTGAATGAAGTAGGAGAGTTGATGTAAGTTACATATTTTATTTTTTTAATGTAATATTTTATTTGTGATAGTAATTACCGAGATAAAAAAATGTTTAGACTGAAAAAAAATATTTTTTTGTATTGACTTAAATACAAAATATTGTTTCGTGGCTATTGTTACCCCAAAAAATTATAATTTTCATTATTCGTAAAATAAATTACGAATGTATTTTTTTCATATATTAACCAAATACGAACAACGAAAAAAATACACATAGGTTCAGGCCTTATTCTTTTCGTTGGTAACTGCAAATTTACCAACCTCAATTAATGTCAACTCATATCAACTGAATTTACGAACTTTAATTAAAAAACACCAACTTCAACCAACTTTAACCTATTTCAGCTAACTATAACTAAGTTTAACCTATTTCTCACTATTTTAACCAACTTTTACCCATTATATAAAAAAAATTCAACTCACTTCAGCCAACTTCAATCTATTTCAACCTACTTCAACCAATTTCAATCCACTTCAATAAAAAAATATCCGCTTCAACTTATTTTAACCCAATTCAGTAAAAAAAAATACTCATTTTAACCTACTTTAATCAACTTCTATCAATTTTAACTAACTTCAACCATTTATCAACCCATATTTCCTAACGAAAAGAATAGGCATTTAGTACACGGAAAACAATCATCTGCAATTTATGTGAAGAATTTTCAATATTTTGTTACTAACGCACACGGAAAAAAATATCTGTTTAAAATACATGTACAATACATCTGCACTTTCTGTCATGAATTGCAAACAATGTCAAAAAATTAACACATTCCTTCATTATGCCGAAAAAGGCATCTGCAAATTGGCCCCAAATTATGATGAATGAAAAATAAAAGTTTTACAAATACAACAACAATTATCCACGCTTTGGTGACATATAACAAATATTTCGTAACCAACACAAAAAAAATAAAAAATTAAACGTCTTTTTCATATACAGAATCAAACATAAAATATCTACCGATCACAAAAAACTAATATTTGCTTAACAAAGCAAAAAAAATTATTATTTCTTCGATATATATAACAAAAATTACGTCATTTATAATTTCCGGTACGACTAACAAATATTTCCATAATATCCGAAAAATAAATAAAACTTTTCATAATTATTATCAGACTATTCCGTATACACAATTACATAAATTATAAAAGTTTTCAAAATATGAAAAATAATAGTTATACGTAGGAATGGGAAGGAGTGGGTGAAAGTGGGTGAAAGTGGGAAGGAGTGGAAAGGCGTAGTATTTCTTTTAAAGTGTGGGAAGATGTGGAAAAGGGGGGAAGAAGTGGATGGAAGTGGAAAGGAGTGGGTTGGGTTCATTAAACTACGAAAAGAACAGACCTTATCTCTTAATTTTGTTGTGTCAGCTCATTTTAGCCATTTTTAAATATTTTGTGCATATAATTATTGTTTATAACAATTATGCAAAATAATATATATGAAATGTGAGGAAATATATTATATTATAAATAATTAAGCAAAAGAATATTTGTGGCATGTTTGACTGGTTCATGCCAGTCTAGTATGATGTAACGGTCAACCGGGTTAATCGGTGTGAAATAATTTCCTCAGTCCAACCATATGACCGTTGATCCACCCCTTCGACCAAGTCAATCACTGAATTCGTTCTTTTGACATTGTTTGCACTAGATTTGCATTTGGTGGAGCGTGTAAAAACGCATATCTGCTACTTTCCCGCTGGAAGGCAAATGATCCTTGTCTCCGCTCCGCGTTCAGCCTTGAATTTCATTTTATCCACCGCCAAGTTGGAGTTGAGATATACATTTTCTAGGAGCAAGAATGTCAGATTTTTTAATTTTTGCCTATTGTTGGAATCGGTACCTAAAGTAGAAGTGGCAAAAGTCAACCCGATCTGTAAATCCGATCCAAAAACTCTGCAATCCAATTCAATTTTAGCTGAAAATTGAACAAAAATTTTTAACTTGAACCTAAAATGATGCAATCTGAGTTTACTCGACTTAATTTAGGCTGGACACGATAGTGACCCGATGTCCAGAAGTGACCCTACCCAAGGCCTCAGTAACCCAAAATTAGATAGATTCAAATTGATCTGTTATTGAACAGAAGGGTGAAAAACATGAAATATTGGGCTGAAGCAAAGTAATGATACTTTTATTTTGCAATTTGTGCTTTGATAGTAAAATGTATTAGGGTAGGCTTGAAAAGGAGGATTTATATTTCATGAAGTTGAGATCGACCATTAATTGTAGGTTTTGAAAACAAAACAATATTGAGAATTGATAACTAACCCGTACTTTACCTAAACCCAAAATGACTAGACCAGAGCCATCATGACCTGATAATATGCAATACCCAAGATTGACTGACCCAAACGGGTTTATCCGAGTTCAAGTGTTCAACTTGACCTGATATTAAGATAACCCGTAATTATTTGAATCCGTATTGATAAACTCGAATCGGACCCGATCAACCCGATTGCCATATGTAATCTCAAGGTGTCAAATGCCCCCCCCCCCGCCAAAAAAAAAGCCCAAACGAAGAAGAAAGGTTGGTATCTATCTAGGGCGCACATGGGCTTTACTATTGGATTGTTTTCAGCATTGTTAACAAAGTCGTATCTTGAGGTTAGGGGTGCATTCGAGCCAAGCCCAACTCGAGCTTGACTGGATTTGGCTTGGCTCATTAAGTAACAAAGTCGAGCCCAAATACGAGCCGAGCTTTGTCAAACTCAGTCCAAGCCGAGTTTTGACTGAGCCACGTTTGATCGAGCCAAGCTCGAGTTTAGCCGAGCTTTGGCATATTGTAATTTGTTTCTATATGATTCAACTATTCACGTGATTATTTAAAATATATTTGAACTTTAAAGAATTGTGATGCTCTACATATCCATTGCATAGTTTAAAGTTATCAATATCTAAAAATATAATTATAATTATGCACATGGTAGAATTTGCTTTCAAACAAACAAACGAACTCATGAGCTGAGCCGAGCCCAAAGCTCGAGCGGAGGAGAGCTTTGGTCAAAATGAACTTGAGCTGAGCTTTGATCTAGCCGAACACAAGGACTCTTAGTGTTAGTTTGTTGAAAATTGGTTTTGAGGCACTCTATTTGGTTAGTGACTTTCGACTTTCCCTTCAAAAAAAGAAGAAATACTAGAGTATGAAAGATAGCCTGACTTCGATACCTTTATTTGGACTTAAATAAGGGTTTGACACATCCAAATAAAAACCTTAATTAGGAAAGAAGATCAAAGATGTGCTAAATTTTTCAATTTTTCCCCCAGGAGTTCATGGGCTAGTAAGCTAAGACCTACCTACATCAGCAAAGAAGTATAAGGGACAAGCTACCGAAAAATAGCAAGAAAAGAAAATGAGAGGAAAAAAAAGAGGGTTGACATTGATCATCTAATAAAGAAAAGTCCATTAGCTAAGTAATATTAACCTTTTGGGCCGGTTTTAGTCTAGCATTAAAAAGTTGATACACGTTGCATGAAGCAGTAAGATTTACATATCGTATCATTGTGTTGTATGGAGTGAATTAAAAAAAGAGTGCTGGGGTGCATTCATAGCCTAAATGTCTCTTGATTATACGATTTGCTTGTATATAACTTAGTACGTAGTTTGTTAGGCCAATAGATTCAATTTAGATGTGCACATATTTTACTCTTTTCCTTGTATATATGATATGCTTTTAAAAGAACAAAAATATTTCAAAGATTTTGTGGGTATATCTTCTATAAACCCTCAGGAGACTTCACTCGTCCACTTGGGGGAACTAAGAGGTTTAAAGGGCTTACTGCATATGCTAAATGAACCATGATTCATACGATAGTGAGTTAGGTTATACTAATTTTATTTTATTTTACTAGAGGACGAGTAAAGTTTTGGTGCAGGGGTTTCTATTCGGGCTAAAGATGCTTGAATTTGGAACCTTATTCTATCTAGATTTTGCTCATGACAATTGATAAATTAGGTTTTTTATTGGTGCTGTTTTGGTTATACGGCTAATAAAGACAATTACTCGAATGGTGGATAATGAGTGCTAATGTGTTAAACGTTAGGCACATTAACCCGGGATAAGTATGAAGCAAGCTCAGGTCAACAAACAGAAAAACTGCTAGAGAAACAAGGAAGAAGCATAATGCAGGAGTTTGGCATGGGCTGACTGTGCCAGATTCCTACTCCTGTTCTATTCTTGTGTCGAAATCCAGCAACTAGGCACAATATGCCCATGTCACATGGCACGACCGTGCTAAGTTTGCTTATTTGGTGTCTATTTAAACCCACTTCTCCATTTGTGTAGAGAGCTAGGTTATAGCTAAGTTTTTAAGTAGGGTTAGCTTAGTTTTTAGGGTTCTCAAGGTAGTACTTAGGAGTAGATTAGTACTTCATTTAGCTAAGGTAGCCACACTTCAAGTGTTAGTTTTAGGTATTTGATTCTCTTTCTATATCATTTAGTCTTGAAGCTCTTTAGTTGAATGGTTAGTTTGCTCAACAAGGATGGGCATGGGGGGGTTCTGGGCGAGTTGAACCATACCTGCATCCATACGCATTTTCAAAAATCTACCCTTACAAATCATGTTTTGTAGGGTATAATTATACCATACCACCCATACGTGTTGGATTTTTCAGGTTTATGCGTTTTATTTGGGTATAGACAGAGTATGCAAAGTGGCACCCAAATTCAACTTATATTTGCATACAGACCATATTTGATTAACAACTTCAAGCAACGCTAATAAAATTCATGTCCGATTAGACTAACAAAAACTAAATTATAAAAAAATTCATTTCTATAGAAATAAATAATATATAATTAGAGTTGCATACCTAAAATTTATTCAAATCCGGTAGACAAATCGGGATTGGGTTTTAAGAATCCATATCTATACCCGTACCCATTTTGAAACACATTACCTATACTCATGCCCACTAAAAACCCATTTTCATTACCCACTCTGATGCTAAAATGGGGCAGGTTCAATGGGGTTTTTCAGGTTTGGGTAGTATTCTCATCCCCATTGCTCAATCTGACTCGTCTCTTTTCGTATTTAAACCTTCTTCCTTTCGGTTAATTTCACGCTTTAATAATATAGTTTGCTTTTGAATCTTGTTTTCTTTCTTGCCTCTCCTTTCAATCTTTCTCTTTCTTATCTCAAATCTTCATTTTCAACTTTGCCCTTTATCATTCAAGTTAAAGTTTGAAAACCACTTTTGAAAAGTTGAACATTTGGTTAGTTTTGGGTTTGATTAGAATTAACTAGGGTAGATTAGTGAGAATAAGTGGAAGTTAAGCTGCAAATTCCATCTATTTGCTCTAACAATAGAGGTCAACCTCTATTGTTGGATTTTTGAGCTTCTCAGGTATTCTATTTTCTCTCATCTCTTATTTTGTAGATTTAATGCTTTCTTAACTAAATAAAATACTTCGTTAGTTTGGCATTAGTTAGAATGATGTTTCTTGTTGATTGTGACTTGTTTTGGATTAGCTTAATTAATTATATTAGATTAGGATTAGTAAGTAGTTAGTTTAGTTGCATTTATTACTTTCCTTACTTTAGATCTGGGGCTAGAATAACAAGTGACTTGAATTCAACACCGTTCCATAAGATGACAAGTTTTCTGCCTTTACCTCCCAAAAACTATTTAACATGCACTCATGTAAAAGTGGAGTTTGTACACAACAATCATGGTCAAAAGGCTATCCTTAAACATGGTGAAATTGCACTAACATTATGCAATAGATAATTGAGCAATAAAAAGAGTTTTTTAAGAATTGTACTTTGATAATTCTTTGATAATTTGGGATAAAATGATTCATTTGCAAACATCATTATATTGGATCCTAATGCAATTGTTTGAATAAAAATTGAAGGCATATACACATAAATATATCCAAGACTTTGACAAACATATTAGGAACTTCTATAGAAAGGTTTACCTATGTATAGCAAAAGTCCCCTCACACGTTTTGTAATTATACGAAGAAATCATGTTGAAGAAAATAGAAGGAAAATGTAGAATGATCTTTAGATATTACAAAAATAATTTTAATACTGTCTCTGATGATTATAACATTCATAACATGGTAGTTCTATTTTAAGATAACCTGAATAACATTTTAGTTCTAGAAAATGGATTGTGTAATGAATATTGGTATATTTAAACTGATAAAGAAGGTATTTCACTACTTGTTTTTAGGACCTCTCGAGGACACTAAGCATTGAGAGCTATGCCATCTATCCTTAAAATTGATCCTTATATTTTTCAAAGAAGAATGGATAATATCTTTAGATATCTTAATCTTTGTTACTTGCTATACTAATGACATTCCTATCTTCTACAAGATTGCTATACGATACATAAATTATGTTTCATGACATTGTTCTTGGTAAAACTAAATGCATTTATGCAAACAAGAAATATAGTTTTTAGGCTTAGAGATTAAAGCTAGTGAGTCATTTTACTGAAATACCTCTTAGAAAAAATAGAAATATTTCCTTGAAAGAATTTAGGATTGAAAGCAACTATAACGATTTCCAAGATGTGTTACATATGCATATGATTTCATAAAGGAGTTAGGCAAACTAAGAAAACCATTGCACGAGGAACCTAAATAGGTCGATTGGATACAGACAACTGATGATTTAAGAAGTATGTAGAATTATAAAAGTTGCGCAAAATTCTTCCTTTCTTAGTTTGCCTAATGAATAAGATAATTTCATTCTTATGACAGACAACAACAATAAACATTAAAGTGCAATACTTAGAATCAAAGAAGGTGAAAAACTCCACAATTATTGCTATATAAGTTCAAAAAAGTTAATGTCAATTATCTTATAGTAAAAGAGAAATTTTATCAATTATAAAGGGAATTGAAATTTTTTATAGATCTTTTTAACCCCAAAATAGTTTTTACTAAGAACTAAATACCAAAAAGAAAAAAATGATTTTTTCCAAAAGAATTTATCAAATATGTACCCTCAATAGAGGCTAATTCATTAGTTTATTGTAACCAGTACTCTTTCTCTATTGAGTACTCTTTCTCTGTTGAACGCACATAGAAATCAAAGAACACTTTGATAAATAGTTTAGCATGAAAACTAGGTAATGAAGCATATCACGACAGAATTCTCGCCTAACATAAATGACCAAATGAACATAACATTCTAGGAGATTTAATCCACTAAACCTAGACTACTATATGAAAGAAAGATGTCTTCTTAGGTTAGCCTATAGGAACAACCTAATATGAGAAAGATCAAATATCCCTAAAGATGCAAAAAGTACTACTTAAGGTGCCCTTTTGATGTTTAAAAAAAATGTTGGCTGGCCCTAGTAACATGAAGTTAGACGGCCATTTTTAAGTTGTTACGATTAATATAACATAAAACCATATAAAGTGAGGTTAGGAAATTAATTTGGATCATTCACATGAACACTAAATAGAACCGCTCGTCATTCCCTCTTTCTCACGGCTGCCTCACCATCACCCAAGGTTTGGGTTTGCGACGTGGCAAATCGACGGTGACTATAGTAGCCACTGCTTTGTCATCTGTATTGATTCATGGGCAGTTCCAGAACAATGAGATCCTTTGCTTCCACATCTAAAGGTATGTCCTTTAATTTCCTGGTATCAGTGCCATAATTGTTCGATTTTTCTTCGATGGATTTGATTATAGTATAGCTATGTGATTAGTTCGTTTGTTTTTCATAATTATGCCATTTAATTGATAAAGCATGATTTTATATACTAAATTGAATCCTAAAAGTATGGTTGCCCTGGACTAAAGACTTGCTCTTTGACCGACTGACCTCTTTGCCCAGAACCTTAACCCTAGAACAGACTCTCTAATCTACACCTCAGGACTCAACCCATGTGCCCAACACAGCAACGCCTGTGTCGTTATGGCTATTGGGGCAACCCCCACGGCAGGGCCTCATTGACCACTACGATGGGTTAAACTCAAATCCTCCCCCTCACCCATCAGAAAAATAGAAGTTAAAATAATTTTTATTTTCGAGAAAGGGGTGGCATTGTTAGAGTTCACCCATCAAAGCCGGCTAGAGGGGTAGCGTGTGAAGTGCACGCGCCATCGAAGAAGAAGGCTATGTGTTGTGTTCTTCCTCTAAAAGCCCTTCTCGCACCCGCTCTATGCCTTGCCAGTTTCAAATCCATCAAACCATCGCCTCTCACATGCCACCACCTTGGTTGCGATTGAATGCACGGGTTGCATCTTCTAAATCGGTTTTACACAACAATGTATTTAATAACTTTTGACGAAAAATTTTGATGGGTATGTAGGCTGTCAAAATGTGTAATAGAAATTTTGACGGAAAGCAAACTTTTTTAATGAACGCACAGGTGACACAGATCTCGAAATTATTTTTGACGAGTTTGTAAATATTTTGACCGCGCCTGTCAAAAAACTCCATCAATTCTGATGGAAAGCATGACTCTCTGCCGAGCCCGTCAAAAAGCTAAAAAGGCTTTTTTTTGGGACCGGTCTTGTCAAAAAATCTGTCACACATGTCAACAAATTCAAGCACGACCCCCATCTCCTTCAATTCTCCATTCAATTCATCAGGCTCTTGTCATCTCCTTCTTTCGCTCAAGTCTTCAATAAATCTGGAGCTGCCATAACTCTCGCTCATCCGCTCCTTAGCTCAAGCTCCTAGGTAGCTCCATAAATCTCACATTACTCTTCCTCATGAATTCGCATCCAATTTAGAGGCAATTTGATTTTGCTCTGGTTCGTGGTCGCAGGCGAAACTCAAGATTTGGCGCCCTCTTCCTCGTGAGCTAAGCAGTGACCGTGAGACGCTGTGGCCGAGCAATGGTAGCCATGGTAGTTGTCATGGTAGCCGATGAGTACGTGCACAGAGGTTGGTTGGCTGGTGGACGGTGAGGGATCGAGTAGTCAGGCGGTTCCTGGTAAGTTTTTAGCCATTTAGTCGAAAAATTGAATTTGTTAATTTTGTTGTTCATTAGTTTCTGAATGTATTTATCCGTTTTTACTTCCTGACCCATATAAATTCTCAGACTACCCCTTTCCATTTTCGAAGAACTTCTGTACAAAAGGGGCAGGCGCCCTTCGTTCTTGTATTCTTCGCCTTCTTTTTTGTGATTTTTGGTGAAACTTTCCTTGAGCCGAGAGATGCCAAGCGTGGGCATGTATGACTTGTTTTTGATGCATGGTTCTATGTCTATCACAAGTTTTTAGAAGGTCAAATTTGATTAACTGTATCCCTTTTATAAAAATATTTTTAATATTTCAACAAATGTCAATATTGTTACAAAATTCTTAAATAAACTAAAATTTCATAGTGATAAATTATGATTTTTTTAAAAAAAATTACAAATATTGGTGAAATATATGTAACCCCATGTCCGTGTTAAAAAAAAAAAAAATTATGGCCAAGTTACTTTGGTTCAAATGTCTTGGAGTCTTGCAGACATTGATTGCTATTCACAGTTTGAACTAACCAAGATACCGGTGCTCTTATTAAACCAAAGCGAGCTACAATTTTAACAAGGTGAGCTGCTCCGAACAGTCACTCCAAAAAGTTCTTTTTTCTAATGGAAAAGAACAAAGTCATACTAGGGATCGTTGTTCTGCCACATATATTTTGGTGATGTTGAACTTAGCTAGTTGCAGTTGTTCCACCCAAAATTTTGCAAGTCATATCTAGTACTTGATATGAGAGAAAACAAACACAACAAAGTATTTTTGCTTCTCTGTTTTTCAATCTTTACTTAGCTTATGTCGGTTTGAGACCTGCTATTCAAGTGTAATTTATAGCTTAGTCTGTTGAAGGTGGAAAGAGGTACAAAAATAATTACCTAAATTAAAATGGGAAAAACATCTTAGATTGAATCATACATTATGAGACAAAGATACAGTTTGATTTGCTTAAATGTTGCTTTTTAGTAATGGGACAGTAGCTGGATCCCAAAAACTACATCTTACATTGAAGATGGTCTAAGAATGATTAATTAAGTCAATAGGATTCTTATCCTAATAGGTAAGTAATATCCCTAGCTAAACTATTGATGAGGGTGCTAGCTAAGAATGGATCGCACAAGGATCGATGCATGTTACCACAGGTAGACTATACAAAATCACTCTATTGTCTGTGAGCTTCCTCAGTTGCAAGATTAGATTGTATATAATCTTTCATTTACCAAGTCAATTCTATTAGAATGTTATTGCGCCTATGGTTGTATGTCACACTATGTTAATTCTATCATGGAAAATGACCAATGCATAAAAGGAAGGGATCAGGTTTGTGAGCATATCACTCAATTCTTTCAGGCCATGTTGGGAACCACTACTGTCGTGGCACTGCTTTAATCTAGACTTGATGTTTTCCGATCAAATTACTCCCAAAAGTTACGGCCAAATAATTAGGTTTTTATTAATTAGAAATAGCCTATGCTTTATAAACGTAACTACTTGATTAGCATTAACTGCTGGGATAATAGAGAAATAGTTTGTTACAATTTAGCTTGTGGCTCAGTGGAATGAAAGAATTCAAATATGTGCATTCAGCACCTGAATACAAGGGCGAATCTAGGATTTCGATAATGAAGGCACAAGCTTTCAGTGAATTCTTGACTTCACTTAGACATAAATGAAGACTACAGTTTATATGTACATGATGCTTCATATCACAAAGCTCAATTGTTCCTTGTGAAATAGTTGAAAAGTGAAATCTATCTATGCCCTGTAGACTTTAATTAGATCGTTAAAAAGTGTAAATAGAACATTAAAGAAAGTACAAAATTGTTCATATTTATAATCCTGTTGTTATTATCAGTTTACAATCATAGATGGTTGATAATGTGAGTTGATGAGTAGCTTACAATTTTCTAAGAAATCATAAGCTCTTTCTCACCCTAACAAACGAATTAGTGCCTCCAATTAAAAACTTTTTGGACCTGCCACTGTTTGGAGGGGGAAGACCACTTATGTTATCTACCCTTTTTCTTTCCTAAGCTTTTGCCATTAAAGCATATGGGGATGAGTTTGTAAATGAGTGATTTTACCTAGTGTGACATATTTATATACTTGGCAAGCTTTGCATCTACCATCACACATGAGAAAAACTTGTCTGGTTGAGGTAGTCAATTTTGGTTATGTTCTCATAATGAACACTAAAGTTGAGTAGACACTAAGGGTAATGGAACCAAGTACAATGACTTTTGGGAAATGTTGGTAATAATTGTTAATGTTTTATATGTAGACATAATTGATATTATAATTTAGAAAAGATTATAAAACACAATATCAATTTATGAACTCAATGTGCAACATTTTTAGAAATTTTTATGCAATATCTTATGTGTTGTAGTTTATTGGGTCACAAATGGTTTTTTTTTTATAGGGAAATTATATTGACCTATTTTTTTAAGTTAATTAACGTTAGTAATTTAGATTTGGTAAGTACCTTTTGGAACTAATAAGCAGTGTAGCTTTTGTATTTATGTGGCCAAAAAAAAAAAAAAAACCAATTGAAAATGACTAGTGAAGCGCCTAATCAATTTAATGTTTTAGTGTTGCATCCTACTGTATATTCACATATACATGAAAGGAGTATATATTTTAATTTCTGATTCCATCAATTTCATGATTCAGTTATAAGACCATGCCAGCAACGTCTATATTATGGTACCGGATTTGAAATGCAGTGTGTATGCAAAGGACATTGTTACTAATTCACATTATGCTTGTACTTTATAGAATTAATGTACAGTCCACATGAATGTGCAATTTCTAAACACTACATAAGTTAAACCTTAAGCCTACCAACCCTAAACCCTTAAATTAAAAAAAAAGGAACCCCTAACTATAAACCCTACAAACCCGAAACCATGTACCCTACCCTAAACCATTACCTAACCTTAGAAACCCTAAACCCTAGAAACCCAAAGCCCTAGAAACCCAAACCCTAAACCCTAAACCCTAGAAACCCTAAGCCCTAAACCCTGAATCCTAAACCCTAAACCCTAAACTCTAGAAACCCTAACCCTAAACTCTAGAAACCCTTAACTGTAAACCCTAAACCCTAGAAACCCTAACGCTTGAAACCCTAAAGCCTAAGCCCCAAACCCTTAAACCTAAACCCCAAACCCTAAACCCTAACCCTAACCCTAAACCCTAAACCCCAGAAACCCGAACGCTAGAAACCTTAAGCCCTAGAAACCCAAACCCTAGAAACCCTAACCTAGCAACCCTAAACCCTAAACCTTAAACCCTAAAAACTGTTAACCGTAAACACTAAACCGTAACCCTAGAAACCCTAACCCTTGAAACCCCAACCCCTAAACCCTAAACCCTAAATGCTAAACCCTAGATACCCTAAACCCTTGAAACCCTAACCCTTGAAACCCTAAACTCTAAACCTAATCCCTAATCCCTAAACCCTAAATGCTAGACCCTAAACCCTAAACCCTAAAACCTAGAAACCCTAACCCTTGAAACCCTAAATCCTAAATTGTGAACCCTGAACCCTAAACCCTAAACCCTAAACCCTAAACACTAAGTGATAATGGTAAACTTTATGTGTATGTCTTTATAAATTGCATGTTATCTCCCACGATAATAAAATGTAGTGTCATGAATAATTTTGTGTATGATGTACTGTAGTGTATTAGCATGTCTTCTTGTATACTGATCATTTGTGCGGGTTAACTTTAGATCTTAGAATGGGGAAAAAATGAAAATTCAATGACATTGTAGCTAAATCTCGCAAATGTTGCTGTAAGTGTCACGAGGTAGGTGTTATTAATGTACAACTTTCTTCATTGTGTGAAGTTACTATTATGTCAAATGATTCAGTGAATTGCATAATTTTGCCGAGTATATGCTTAGTATTCATGTAGTTTTGCTGATGTTGTGAGCGAACTTTGGCAACTTTGCTTCTAACCACCATCCTGTTTAAGTACCATAACATTTTTATCTTGGGGCATGACACATATGATATGACCTGCATTAAATTTTTTATTGACCAGATTTGAAATGGATGTGCCACATCATCGCTTGTGGATGTATCACCGAAGAGATAAAGGTACTGGTGAATTGTGGGACCAATTTATTAATGGGGTGGAGGAATTTAATAAGCATGCTCGATCCCAAAATGATGTCATCACAAACGGAGTGTATCGTTGTCCCTGTGCTAAATGCAAGAATTCTAAACACCTACACCCTGATGAAGTTAAAATGTATTTGTAGCATAAAGGGTTTGTACCGTATTACTGATTCTGGACATGCCATGGGAAGGTAGAGCCTTTAACTCATGAGGAGGCTACTACCTCCGTATGGGTGAACCAGTCAAGCCCAGTGTACAATGAGCATGAGCACCAGACTAGAGGTTACGGACTTATGATGGGCATCAGATGGAGTTAATGCTAAATGATGCGTACAGATCTGATGAGATAAATGTCGATACTGGAATGAACGCTAACACAGAAGCATTTTATAGTATGCTCCATTGGGCACAACAACCATTGTACGAGGGGGTCACACACTTATATTGATCTCTCTGCAGCTATAAGGTTGCTAAGTATTAAATCAGAATATAATATGTCCAATCGCTGCTTTGATGATGTATCACGTCTGATGCAAGAGACGACCCCGACTCCAAACCGCATTCCGAAAAATTTCAGTGCTGTGAAAAGGAGAGTTAAGAAGTTAGGGTTGGATTGTGAGACTATTGACTGTTGCCCTAAAGGTTGTATGATATATTACAAGGATGATGCAACCCTTTCAGTGTGCAAATTTTGTGGGAGTGGAAGATATAAACCGATGAGGAACCCTAATAGAAGGAACAAGCCTACCCCCTGTGTTAAGATGCATTACTTGCCACTCATTCCAAGGTTGCAGCGATTGTACGCATCAAAGAAGACTGCAGAGCATATGTTGTGGCATAGCAATCATGCAACACAAGATGGTGTGCTTAGCCATCCCTCCGATGCTGCAACATGGAAACACTTTGACCGAATGCGCACTTCATTTGCTGTAGAGCCACGGAATGTACGACTTGGTCTATGCGCTGATGGGTTCTCACCATACTCAAATTCAGCGAGACTATATTCTGTTTGGTCAACTATTATGTGTGTATACAACTTGCCACCGCATCTTTACATGAAGCTCCCGTACATGTTCGTGACATGTCTCATTCCGCGCTCGCACAACCCTAAGAATAAGATAGATGTGTACCTATAACCACTTATCGATGAGTTGTAAACTTTGTGGAATGAAGGGGTGGATACGTATGATGTTCACAAAAACCAAACATTTAAAATGAAGGCCGTGTTAATGTGGACAATTAATAACTTCCCAGCATATGGAATGTTGTCAGGCTGGAGTACCCATAGCGCGTTGTCTTATCCAGTGTGCCAAGATCGGGTACATGGGAGTTACCTGTGACATGGTCGGAAGATGTCGTGGTTTGATTGTCATCGCTGCTTTTTACCCTGAAACCATGCTTTCAGATGAAATAAGAGTTTGTTCATGAAGAACCGAACAGTGCATGGGCAACCTCCATAGAGGTTACCCCCAGATGTTGAGTTTGAACGTGTACGTGAGTTCTCTACAGTGACGGATCATTCAGATTATCAAATTCCTGGGTTCACTGAGAACATTCACAACTGGACAAAACGTAGTATCTTTTGGGATCTTCCATACTGGAGACACGAACTCCTGCGCCATAACTTGTATGTGACGCACATAGAAAAGAACTTCTGTGAAAATATTATCAACACAGTTATGGATGTGTTAGGTAAAACGAAGGACAATGTGAAAACTCGATTGGATTTAGCTGAGTTATGTGCACGTGATGAATTACATCTTCGAACAAGGAAAAATGGCAACTTATATAAACTAAAAGCGAAGTACACATTGTCCTTAGAGTAGAGGAGGGCACTATGTGAGTGGATGCGTAGGTTAAGTTTACCAGACGGGTACAGCTCTAATTTTGCTAACATTGTCAACCCGACAAACACAAAATTGCAAAATCTAAAAAGTCATGACTATTATGTATTTATGGAGGCCCTCCTACCTATTGCATTTAATGTATTACCGATAGATGTGTTGGAGCCTTTTACAAGCCTGAGTGAATACTTCAGGAACATATGTGTAAGTGTCCTTCATGAGGATCAACTTATGGAGATGCACCGACAAATTGCCATAATATTATGCAAATTAGAGACAATATTTCCTCCTAGTTTTTGGAATGTTATGAAACATCTTCCGATGCATTTAGCACAGGAAACTTACCTAGGTGGTCTAGTTCATTACCGATGGATGTACCCCTTTGAAAGGTTCTTCAAGTGGCTCAAACAAAAGGCCAAGAATAAGTCCAAGCCTGAGAGTTCTATAGTGATAGCGAACTTCATATATGAAATTAAGACATTTGGTTTCGATCACTTTGACGCAAATCTTCCATCCGTGAACTCCACAATTGCAAGAAATGAAGTCCCTTACCAACATGGTCCACCTACAACATTTACAGTGTTCCAAATAAAGGGCACTCCATTTGGTCAATGTCGTAAATGTTACCTCACACAAGTTGAGTAGAACGCTGCCCATCTGCACATACTGCTTAATTGTAATGAGGTGCAACCGTATCTACAATAAGTACTTAATACACTTTTAAAACATTTCGGTGCTTATAATGCGAATAACAAGCACAATGTTTCTGTAGGTACTTCCGTAATTGGATCACAATGGGACATGCTAATATGTCGCCGGAAGACGTGGATAAAATTATTGAAGCCAAATTTCCAGAATGACTGAAACAAAATGTGTGCGCTTGTACATACCCCATCCGTGTACTTTTCCCTATTTCATTACTTATTACTTTGTGAAAATTATCATGACATCCTAATTGCTTAGGAGTTTACACATGGTACAGGTTTATCATTCACATGTGTTCAATGATGAAAGGCAATCACGGTTACAACAAATGGCTGAAGGACCAATAAATATTGTGCAACCATTCACAGGATACAAAGTGCATGGGATAAGATTTCATACTAGAGTAAGAAGTATGAATAAGAAGACCTACTGATGTGGTGTTCTAGTGAAAGGAACTTCAGAAGGGGATGGGAGCAGGGTGGATTACTATGGAGTGCATGAGGAAGTACTCCAATTGGAGTACCTAGGGGAGCCCATAAAACGATGTTTACTTTTTCGGTGTGAATGGTGTGATCCATCTAATCCTCGGGGCACACGGTACTCCAAGTTGAACTGTACATATGAAATTAATATCCAATGCAAATATGCCAAGTTTGCTTTCCGTCAAAATTTCTATTGCACATTTTGATAGCCTACATACCCGTCAAAATTTTCCGTCAAAAATTATTAAATACACTGTTGTGGGTTAAAGGAAAGAATATTTTGGGCTGGGGCGTGCTTTTTATGCCGTGGCTCTACTTTTATTGTTGGGTTATTTTTAGGTCGAGAACCCCTCAAGTTTTATTTTTTTTAAATTTATGATGCTTTGTTTTAAATTAACAATGACATTTACTTTTCTGGGTAAAATTGATTGATGGTTTGGCATGGATGAGATCTTGCCAATGCTCCAATAATTCATATGAATCTCTTTTGTAAGAATGTGTACAGTGAGTAAATAAGCAATATATTATGAATTCGTTTCGTAAATTTGTAATAATTATATAAATGTATTTTATATAATTATTTGCGACTGATATTTGAATTCATTTCATGTTATCTGAATTTGATGTTATGTTGGGAAGCCTTGTATGAATTTGTTTAATAGTATAAGTGAAATTATATAAATAAGTTTATATTATATTATGTTTAAAGTTTTTATGTATTCCATGCCATTACTTGGATGTATAAAATATGAAATTATGTCATGAATTCATTCCACAAAATTTAAATTCATAATATTATATGAATATGTTTTATATAATAATTTGTGAGCAATATTTGAATCCGCTAAATGTTATATTGAGAAGTTTTATTTTGAATTCATTTCATATATATTATTTAAATTTGTAATATTATATGGATGGGTTCTACATATAATTATTTGTGAATAATATTTCAACATGTTTCATGTTACAAATTATGCTACATAAATGTATTTTATATAATACTTGGTTACATGAATATGTTTCATGTCAATTATTGGTTAATTATTTTGTATAAATACATTACATATATAGGCAGATTACATGAGCTTTTATGAATCTGCTAATTGTTATAACACTTTGCCCTTGCACAACTTAATGCACACAGATTTGTTTCATGTTTTATGTGATTTTTAGCATTTTATGAATCTGTTCATGAAAGTTAAACTCGTAATTTTATAAATACATTTTATAATTTATGGGTGACAATTGAATATGTTTTATGTTAACTATCATAATATAAATGTGTTTTACATAATATTATGCTATTTGGGCTTCTATGAACTTCGTTTGTGACATATAATTATATATACAAATTTCTTTTATATTTTCGTGAATGTGTTTCGTAATGCAGTTTTGTGACATTATATAAAAGTGTTTTGTATAATAATATAAATTTCTCACTTAATATGATTGTTTATTATACATTATTAACTTGAGTTGTAAATTACAAATATGTAACATGTTACAATGATTGTATAAATTCATTTTATATAATATAACTTCATGTAAATTTGTCGTACATGACTAAGTTAAGTAGCTTTGTGATAGTTCTAAATTTGTTAATGAGTTAAACAAAGTTATGTACTGCATAACTTTTGTTTTATAAATAGATATGGCAATTAAATTACAGAAATTTCTAATTCATGTTTGTATGTGCTGATTACAAGTTTAGTGAAATTTTTGATCATATGATATGATAATTTAATTATTTGAGAATATGCCTAACATCGATTTTTAATATATATACTTCTATATATGACAATTAAAATATGTCGGATGATTTTTTCACAAATAAAAGGTAGATAACACTAAGTATGACATTTAGCATCAGAAGAGTCAGTTTTTTCTAAACGAGTGCGAAGTGTTGAAACACTTGGCAACTTCTGTGTCTATAGGGTAGACAAAGAAGAGAATGACAAAGATATTACCGCTACTAAGTAGTGCTGAGAGAGCCTAGAGGCATGCCAAACATGGTTAGAGAAGGATCGATCAATAAGCTATATTATCTTGCATTGCATGCATGATGATTTGATGGGGGAATTTGAAAGTTATCCCATTGCTGAGGGCCTGTGTGATTAGCTTAGCATTAGTTTTGACCAAAATTATTCCCCTCAAAGCTTCAGACCTGGTGGTGGTATTTTCAAAAAGGTAAAGGTTAAGGAAAATAGATAGAAGAATATAACACTTGTGAAGTTATATAATTGTGAAAGAAGAAACCCCACACTCGGGATTGCCTTGAGCTGACTAAGGTATCTTCTTTTATAGCTACTCCTCAACCACATGTGTGCTTCCATACATTAGTTTCTAACTCTTTTCCTCAGTGGATTGTAGATACGGGGGCAACAAAGCACATAGTTCAAGACCGAGCAGGCTTGGTGAGCTTTCGTCGTTGCCTGGTGGGTTCACAGACTATTATGCTAGGGAACGATAGAGAAAAAGATGTCATTGGCATATAGACATATTAGCTCCGGCTCTGTGAAAGGAATACATTGTGTCTTCACGATGCTCTCTGTGCACCTGTGCTGTGATGTTTGCTTGTGTCTTTTGTTTCTTTACTAAGAGGAGGTTTCTCTTTTTGAATTTCATCCATCTGTCTTAAACATTATATAAAATGTTAATTTGTTTTGCTATGCAAAATTGAAAGGTGTTTTCATTGTTTTAGAATTACACGATATAAAACTTCCTCCGTTTTTCCTCATTCTTACTATGTTTTTAAACCTCTTAAGAGGCATGCTTCACTTGGCCATGTGGGCTAAGATGGAATGGGAAAGCTAGCTAAAGATCGTCTTTTACCGTATCATTAGACCTAAAATGCCCATTTATGACCCATGTTTAGCTGGCAAAGCAACCATGAAGCCTTTTTCACAAGGCTTTAAGGGCATCATGTCCCTTAGAGTTCATTCACTTCAACATCTGCAAGACTATGAATGTGAAAGCACATCATGGAGTCATATATTTGTCGTGATATGGGTATGTGTATGTATTTTCTCACAATTATTAGGTACTTGATATGTTCAAACACTTTATAGTGGAAGTAGAGACACAATTTGAACAAAAAGTTAGGCTCTTTGAACCAATCAAGGTCATGAATATCTTTCTGATATGTTTAATGAATTTTCTCTGGAAAAACTTATATGAAAATAGCTAGCAATTTCATACGCTATGTAGCAAAATAGTTTGTAGCACGTAGGAATTCTGCATTGCTTGGCAGGGTCAGGTCGACACATGTTAAACTTCCAATTACTTTTTGGTGGATGTGTAGCTCACAGCAGCTTTTGTCCTTAACTGTGTGCCAAGCAAAAGTGTACTTGCTACTCCATATGAGTTATGGTATAGTAAAAAGCCATCCTTAGATCACTTACATTCATAGGATTCAACTGGTCATATGCTTAACCCAATCCACAAATATGGGAACTGGGCTTGAGAGCTACTAAGATGGTGTTTGTAAGGTATCCCAAACATTTCAAAAGATATGTAATGTACAAGAAACATCACAATTGTGGCATGACGGAAATCAATTCCCATAATGTCGATTTTCTTGAGAATGAGTTCCCAAGTATTGGTGAAATTAAGAAAGACCTCGAACTGTATAAGTTACAATAAGACTTTCAACCATCTCTCAGTGAGGGGGAGAAATTGATATCTCACCAAGTCACCAAGGATGGTACACATTCACTATATGAGAGGAGCAATGGAGGTTTGTCTTTTTAGGCACCCTCAATCTCCCATTCCTGAGGAGAATCAACCTAATGATGAGGTTCATGGTCAATCTCTAAGTCCTGATCATGTGCTTACTCCACAAATTTAGGATCCCATCCCTCAAAGGGATAGTGGGAGTGATTCTTCACATACAAAGGGTCCCACACGTCTTAAAAATAATGAAGGTCCTAGAATTCGAAGGAGTGAGCGTGGAAGAATTCTTAGAGGATACTTCCAGATAAAAGAAGAAACATTCTTACGCACTCCTTTTTGGAAGTAGTGCATTCTTCCTTTTTTTAATAGGTAGTTTATTCACCAAAGAGTGGATATACACTATAAGGGATGAGATGGACAGAAGGAAAGAAACGAAGTTTGGAAACTCATTGATCTTCCACTGCGACATAAGCGTATTGAAAACTAGTGGGTTTTTTAAATAAAGCATCAGAAGATGGATCCATTGACAAGTTCAAGGTCCATCTAGTGGCAAAAGTCCTTACTGAAATTAAGGGTATAGACTATGAAGAGATTTTTTTCTCTTGTGGTGAGATTAACTTCTATTTGCCTACTCCTAGTACTGGTTGCCCATTTAGACTTTTAATTGTTCCAAATCGATGAAAAGACTGATTTTCTCAATGGTAACCTTGGGGAAGAGATTTGTATAGATCAACTCATTGATTTTGTATCAAATAGGCAAGAAGACAATGTATGCCATCTTAAAAGATCTATCTATGGTGTTAGGAAACCTTCTAGATCTTGGCACTTTAGACTCGATGAAGCCGTTGATTCATTTGTCTTATCCATGGTTTCAGATGGCCATTTCGTGTATATTAATAGAACAACTTTAGGGATTATGTTTCTTACTTTATATGTTGATCACATACTTCTAGCTAGGAACAACTTATATATGATCGAAGCTACTAAGAAGTGGTTGTCTTCTGTCTTTGAGATGAAGATATGGGTTAAGCTAGATATGTCCTAGGCATGAAGACAATCAAAAACCGTTCCAAGAAGCTATTGGGTTTGTACTAGAAGTGTACATTAAAAATATCTTGGAATACTTTCAGCCACTTAATTCCAAGTCTATAAACACTCTAGTGAGAAGGGACTGACCTCAAGTCTTTATCAATGCCCTAAAATAGATGATGCAAAAAAGAAAATGTGCAATGTTCTTTATGCTAATGCTATAGGAAGCTCAATGTATGCCATATTTTCTATACGACTTCATATTTGCTTTACGGTTAACTTAGTAAATGTTACCAAAGTAACCTATGACCTGCTCACTGGCAAGCCATCAAAAAGAGCCATGCACTACCTTTATGGTACAAACAACCTATTCCTTTGCTACTGTGTAAGGACTTAATATTGATGGGATATTCAATGGCGAATAGGGTGTTGAATCGGACGAGTGTACATCAACCTTAGGATATGCTTTCACCCTTAGTGGGAAGTCATCTTATAGTGCAGTACGAAGCGAAATTGCACATCACTGTCAACTACGATGGTAGAGTGTGTTGCTTCTTACCGTAGAGACAAAGGGGATTTCCATTAGGTATATATACACTAATAAGATGATTGTTGTTCCCTTGACTAAACCTATTCTAATTGATATGTTCAAAGCTCATGTGCTGACTCTAGGAATTCATGGTTTAATGCTTGGATGTATCTTTTTATGTTATGGACATGTTTCATTTGTAATGACCATATGCTCATAATTTATTATCGTATGTGGGACATATTGCGATGTCACAAGCTTCTGATTGGCCTAGTCATGCAGGCAACCACGCTTATGCTTGATTGACAGGAGAATGAAACTAACTCATACGTATCAGTGATTCATATACAATTAGTGTATAAATAGTGTAAGGCCCGCGCACATTATTTTTTGTTAAGTTGTTGTAATACCTTTTTACGTTATAAAAACCTATTTTATTTAATGATACGAGTTAAATTATTATTGACGTGCCTATGTGAGCGATAATTTTATTAAAAGAATATTATTGTCGCTATTAAAATTATTATTGTTATTATTGTTATTATTGGTTTGGGAATCCTTCAATGATTGTGCAATTAAAGATTATTAACGAGTACTAAATCGATTAGGAACCCGTATGCGAATAGGTTGTCAACCTTAGAATTCGTTTCGTTAATCATTAAATCGAACCTTGATATTTTTGGGAACGAGTAATCGATGAAAGGTTGTGTTATCGATTTTGGGTTTAGAGTTCGGGTTACGAATTAGACTAGCGGTATCAAATACGAAACAGCTGGGGACAAAAAAAATAAGGAGTGGGAGGGGTATTTTAGTAAATGCGCGTGACTCCCCTTTTCTTCCTCCTCTAACCCGCGACCCCCTTTTTCCTGACATCCCTCTCTCTCCTCTTCACTCTTCCTCTTCCTCCTCTCACCTCCACCATGGATGCCCCACAAGAGCTCGATTTCGAGCTGATTTCTCGCCACTCACGGCTACAACACCTACCCATTCGACCTCCCCATGAGCTAGCCTCCATCTTGTGTGAATTTTGGATGAGAACCGGGAAGAACCCACCACATCTACGGTGGTTTGGGTGACGAATTGGGGGCACGAACACGTGCCCAGCCTAATTATATCAATCCTCTATAAATTGGAGTAAAATTTCGTAATTTCAAACACCCAATTCGACCTCAAGTTGATAAACAAAATTTGGGTCTGTTTAGGGTTTGCTTTGGTGAGGTTTGGGCATGAATTTGGTGCTGCTCGCGTGACCAGTGGCAAGGTCAGAGTTTGGAGCCGTTCGAGTACCCAAAGTCGAGCCAACGAGCCCTTCGAACGAACACCTAGCTCGGAATCAAGGTGGGGATTTCCTTACCACTAAATTACTATTAATTTCAATGATTTCTAATTAAATTAGTTGGCGCATGTTGATTTGAGGTTAGGAATCAGTTTGGGTGAACTTAGAATTGAAATTGAGGAAATTGCGAACATGGTGTTAATTGTGGGTTAATTGCATGTTGAAACTACTGCTGGATTATTAATGGCTAGACACTTTCGAAGTTTGCTGAACTATTAATAATCAGATCATCACCTTAGTGTTGTCACTTTATCAGTTTATTAGTCTCGAATCATGTTTTGATGTTTAAAAATGCTAATTGGGCAAATTAAGGTATTAGTAAAGCATGTTGATTTCTGTTTAGAAGTTATCGCTAAATCAGTACAGCTGCGCTTAGTTTCTATATAGGGCTATTGATGAGAATGCTATGCTTTTTATATGATGGTTTTGTGAATTATTGGTTTGTTTATGACAATATTAAACCGAGTTGGTAGTTGGATGGCTTGAAGTGGAACTATAGAGAAATTTGAGATTCTTGTGGTCAGTGTTGTGTGAGGACGGAGCCTGAGTTGTGATTACCGCAATCGTGTGGATTGCGAGGTCATGTGTGGCTTATTGAGTAAATTCTGCTGAATTGTGCTATGAAGTGTATGAATGTGCTAGTTGTGAACCCCTTTTCGCCTTAATGTGCTATGTGACATTAAGTGGTTAATTCTTGAAATTTAGACATCTTTAAGAAGGATTGTTAAATGTACGTTTTCAAATGCTTTTAAGTACTTTCCAATTGCCTGTCGATTACGAAGATGATTGTAGTCCAAAATAATCCTAAATCGTCGAACTACGCAGGAAGTGACTCAACTGAATAGTCGATAAGTTTAGGAAGTTTAAAAGCGAACTAAAAGTTAGTTCGAAAATGTTTTAAGGTGTTGGTTTGTATATAACTTCTTCTTATGTTTAAGAAGGATTTAAGCGATCTAAAAAAGGGCGTCTTAACTAGTTGCCTACTTGAGTTTCGAGTTATGAGCTAGTAAAATCATTACGATTTTTAATTAGCGTTTACGTTGAAAGTTTACGAAGGAACCTTGTTTGCCTTATAAATGAGCCAAGTGCTTGAAGTTTGAAATAGCGGCAAGTTTGGGAATGTTTTGAGCCTTCACTTTACTTATACACCCTCCCTGAGTTTTAAAAAGGATGGGAATGAGTTATAAAATGACAACTGAGGATTTTTATTACGAACCTGGTTTTAGTTAAATGCTAACTAAGTACCTTGAGTTCCAAATGGGTTTCGTTTCATGAATTAGCAAACGTATTAAATTTAGAAGAAGCTTTTAAGTTTAAAACGAAGTCATTTTACGTGTTAACTAACTTATTGCATTTACAAGAAGCTTTTAAGTTTAAAACGAAGTCGTTTTACGTGTTAACTAACTTATTACGTTTATAAGAAGTTTTTAAGTTTAAAATGAAGTCGATTTACATGTTAACAAGCTTATTACATTTATAAGAACCTTTCAAGTTTAAAACGAAGCCGTTTTATGCGTTAGCTAACTTGTTACGTTTATACGAAGCTTTTGAGTTTAAAACAAAGTCGTTTTACGTTTTAACTAACTTATTGCGTTTATAAGAAGCTTTTGAGTTTAAAATGAAGTCGTTTTACGTGTTCGCTAACTCATTGCGTTTATAAGAAGCTTTTAAATTTAAAACGAAGTCGATTTACATGTTAGCAACTTTATTACGTTTATAAGAAGCTTTTAAGTTTAAGACGAAGTTGATTTACTTGTTAACAAGCTTATTACGTTTATAAGAAGCTTTTAAGTTTTAAAACGAAGTCGGTTTACGTGTTAGCAAATTTATTACGTTTTTAAGAAGTTTTTAAGTTTAAAAGGAAGCCGATTTACGTGTTAGTAAATTTATTACGTTTATAAGAAACTTTTAAGTTAAAAACGAAGTCGATTTACGAGTTAGCAACCTTATTCTGGTCATAAGAAGTTTTTAAGCCAAAAATGAATGAGCTATAAACATTTAGAAAGGTTATGGTCATTTTGTTTAAAAGTAAGATTTCAGTAAAGTAACCGACTGAAAAAGAGAAATGAAATGCGATTGTAAAGGCTAAGCAAGTGCTAGGCAAGTGGTCAGACCTTGAGGGTGGGAACTCGACGCAAAGATGGCGTGAGCTGTTTCCCCCGAAGGTAATGTTGGGAGCTGGACACAAAGATGGCGTGAACTGTTCCTAGAAGCTGGACTCGAGATATGATTATCTTAATGTGAGCTGTTCCTTGATGTGTGACGCGCAAGAAAACCTTGAGGGGGACTGGACTTAGGATATGATTATCTTGGTGCAATCTATTGCCCCACAGAGGACAATATTGAGGTTAGAGTTACTATGCTAAGACGCATTTTGGCCAAAAGTTAAGTACATATACCCCAGGGATTACGTGAGTTATGAGTGACGATCTCACTTAAAGGCGGTGTTGACCTCCCCTAGCCAGCACAATAAGATGTTTTTATATTATAAGTAAGTTCCTAATAAATAGGAGATTTGGCATTTTGGTCATTTTAAGCAGTTTAGAAAAGAAAGATTTCTAAGGGTCATTCGAGGACCATTACAAGATAAGTTATTTTAAAGAATACGAGCCCCAAGAGGCCAAGTAAAGTGTTTTTAAGAAAAGAAACAAAGCTTTTAAATGTACATAACCTGCACATATTTTATGAACATGTTCTAAGTATAGTTTAAATGAAATTTCAAATGAAGTTTGGTTACACCCTAGTAATGCATCGAACATTTAAGCTTTTAAAGGTGCATATCTTACGAAAGAATGTTCGTGCAAAGCCTTTCTTACCAATTTGGATGTTTCAAGAGCTTTTAGAAGAGTTATAAGTTTTAAAGAAGTTAGCGTGATTTATAAACTGTTCTTGGGATATAACGAGAGTCACTATGTTTTCGCAATTGTGTTTGAAAGCATCATATTCATCCTTGTGCTACTTAATTACGTGCCTAAGTGCTTGGTAGAAAGGAAGATTGGTCATTAAGGATCTAGGAATGAGTTGAGGAGCTAGCGTGAAGTATATGAGTGGTAATCTTTACTTCGGGACTATGATTGCCTAATATGAGAGTAGTATACCAATACGTGGTATGTGACTATTATTGGTAGTAGTGCCTGCAAATGGTCCTGATTTTAAGGGGTAGGAGAATTCTCACTAAGAGTGTGGTTGCTCATCCCTTTACTTATTCCCTTTTTCAGGTTCAGTTTGAGCAGGTATAAGAGATATTCTAAAGTTATTTTGATGCCGACCCATCAGAAGTCTTTTGCCAGCTTTGCAAGTGTTCAATCTACCACGTTGTTAATATTTAAGTTCATTGTTCTATATGACAGCATACAGTCGACTCTGTACCTGTATATATATTGTTCTGACCCCAGCTTGTTAGTTGATTGATTGTGATTAATCCCGAGTAAGTGACCCGAGGGGTTGAGTTTGGGTTATTTTAGCAAATGTTATACCCTATTCCCAATTTACAGGACCCCTTAGCTGAGCTAAGACCCTAAGATGTTGCAAAAACAGGAGAAGCTCTTGCAGTTTTGTTCTAAAATGATTATCTAAATGCTAATCCAAACCCTCAATCTTCAAGAGCCTTAACAATTTCCTTCTTGGAAGTCCTAGTGGTGTGACCCCCCCTCCGGTTGGGGGCATTACAAATAGTGATAGAATATTATCACCTAAGTAAGTTTAAGAAGAAACTTGAGGGAGTCGAATATAAAATATTGGATTTCATATTGAAGCCTTAAGAGACGAATCTTGATTTTCAAGACTAACACTTAGTAAATTGATCTAGTTGCTCAGGTTAGATTTTTGAGTAAAATCTAGATTGGCGATTCGCTTGGCATATATAGTGGCATTCCTAGCTAAGTAGGAGCTATGCCATGATAAACATTTCATACTATGTGTGCTACTAAAACGATCTATAGAAGGAGTGATAATTGACTTCCTTGTCTCTTACCACTATGTGACCCTATGAACGACGCCATTTAATTCAAAGCTATGATATAAAGTTGAAGCTTGATTATACTACTTTAGTGTGTTTCTTAAGGACCAGCATATTTAGGGTTCAACAAGAACATATTAGGAAAGCAGTTAAGATAAGATGAAATATCATCAGTGTCTAAGGAAAATCTTTCCATCTTCACCATACCAGCTCGAATGATTATATTGAGCATATAATCATATGATATATCGTAGGTTATAAAGGTACTAGATATGCTATCGGCGATGTTTAAATGATCCAGGGTATCATATTTTATGGAAGTATTATGTTAGTTAGATGGTGACTTAATATTACACGACGTGTTACTTTCTCCTTGCACAACTCATTTTCGGTATGAAGCGTGAAAAGTTGTGATTCGTTAAGAGAAATGTGGTTTACAGATTGCATGGCCGAGTGAGAGCCATTGGCTAACCCTAGGGATGGCAATGAGTTTGGTCTGCATCGGGTCCTCCTGGACCCAGGCCAATTTATTTTCCTTGTGCCTGGACCAAGAACCGCCCCAAACCCATCAAGTCTTGAAAAATGGGACCTAGACCTAGACCCTGTGGATCTAATCGATCCATACATTTGTCAAATCAAAGAATTTTTGCAATAAATTTTTTTGAAGACTCCAACATAAATTCCCACATTGTCATGACAAAAATTAGATTTAAAAGATATAACATTTGATATAATAACAATGCTCCTTTAATGCGAGAGGTTTTGATCAAATGGGCCTGAGAAAGTGATAGATGTGACTAAGCAAGTGAAGAAAATATTAAGAGATTGAGGATAATAAGCAGTGGCTGTTAATGTGAGGACATGGCGCAATGCAAGGCGGCAAAAGTCAAAGGATTTTAGTCACTTAAACTTAAGGTGTAGTCAATTTTCACATTAATGAAAAAAATTAAAAATATTAATGGGCCTTAAATGGATCCTGGGTCAGATCTAGATCTCAAATTTTCAAACCCAGACCCATACCCGACCTAGTGCCACTAACACCCACACCCGCTTAAGACTCATTAGATCCCATTTGATTAGACCCAGAACCTTTAGTTTGGATCGGATCTAATGGGTCTAATCTAGGTTTAGACGGCCACTTAAGTCGCCTAAGTGGTGGAGATTAATAGAACCTAAATCTATATAAAGAGATGTTTAGGGAATTAATTTGGATCAGCCACATGAACCATAAACAGAACCTCCGGACTCTCTCTTTCTCTCACAGCTACCTCTCCATCACCCGAGGTTCAAGTGAGGGACATGGCAAATCGATGGTAACTTTAGTAGCCACCGCTAGATTATTTATACCGATTTATGGCCAATTCCATAGCAATGAGTTCCTTCACTTCCACAACTAAAGGTATGTCCTTTAATTTTCTACAGAACAAAAAGAAATGCGCCTCAAAGTGATGGTTCGACGGATGATACGTCCATTATAACTACTATTCCCATGATATGTGGGAACCATGGAATTTTATGGTCTTTGTTATTGGGGGGATTTCTCTAGAGTTAGAAGAGAACTATTACCAGCCAATTCAACCCCTCCAAAGAATCATATATTAAACGGTTGAAAATATGATATGTTAGCCTCTTTTACAAGATTCCAAAAATTAATATATATGTGTTTTTTCAAGATCAAATGCGGTCCAAAAGATATATCGGACTACGTCTCAATTGAATGGCCAATAAGTGTTCATTCATTTTTTCTTTTTTGGTTGATTGAGACTGCTTGTCTATTAAGAAATGTTAATATTCATTTAAGACTGCAGTGCATTGATTGAGCTTGGAAAAAAGGTTTAGCATGCTTATTATCTACTTCAACTAGTTGGTATAGATAACCTTACGAAGTTAGAACATCATTGGATTCTAAAAATTCAAGTAAAAGTTAATAATATTACTTGAGGAAGAGTAACTGAATTTTTCAATATGTATCATAAATTCTGGTCCATGACTGAAAGACGTTCTATATGAGTGTACTATAGAGACAATATTGTTGGAAATCTAAGTTATAGTAAAGATTATATGGAAGTTGAATGTATTATCTGGACAGACTTTTATGATTATCCCTTAAATATGACAGTTGAAAATTCCTTATCTAAAAAAGGAAAGTTATACCTACATGATCATTTTAAATAATGGGATTCCAAGCATTTAGACAGTGAGATAGATTTGCGATGAATATAATCAAGATAACAAAGGATGAAAGGACATGATTGGAGATAAGTAATGCATGTTAATCCTAATGTAGATGAGTAACTCAACAACCATTGGATGCTTTGAAAAGTAACTCTACCTATTTTTTTGGAAGAACGCAAGCATACTACTGTGAGTACTATCCTAACTAGGCAATTTGCATCAAATAATGAGTTAGTTTGCATATTTTGATTGCGTGATATTAAGTATCGCTGTCAAAAAGCATACGGATAGTGTGCGTATAGTAACCAGCAAGGAATCCTTTGTAGCTTACATCCTCTATAAAAGGAGAAGTTGTATGGACTGAGGGAACATGATCGCTTGAATATACTTGAACTAAAGAGAGGTCAAAGCCTCTCATTTTTCTTAGAGCAAATACTCCAGTGATCACAATAGTTTAAGTTTCTCTTCAGTTTGTAAATATTTTCACTTTAAACTTTCAACCAAAGAACTCATAATGTGAATGTTATTCATTTGAATCTTATGTCTTGAACATTGTAGTTTCTCGATTAATGTCTCATTATTCTTTAAAAATAGAAAAATTGTCATACACTCCCATTCACTATAGGAAATGTTGCATCTAATCACGCTTAAATTTGCCCCTTTCCACGCTTATATCCGTGGCAGAACATATTCGCCACGCTTAAGGTAGGCGTGCATAGGGTATCAGTGGAGAAAAATTCGCCACGCTTAATAAGCATGGCTAATTGTGCACTACCCACACTTATATCCATGGAAGACTGCGTTATTTACCACGCTTATATGTGTAGGTAGATGACCCTCACTTGTATCCGTGGCTAGAGTATCCTTTGGGACAAAAATCATTTTCACCACTCTATTGCTTATAAGTGTGGTGTTATGCATGTGATAACTAACTTTCAAATGTTGTAAGCGCATAACTAATTTTGACGGGAAAATTTTCATAATGAAAAACCAAATAATCATTATATTTAAAAATGCGAATAGTTTATACTTACAAACGTTAATGTATTATAATCCTATATACATATATATAAAGAGAGGGGCGAGGTAGAGGAAGTGATAGAAAATATTTGATTTTAGCGTAAATGATACAAAAAGTATATAAACTTTATAACCATAATAAATTGTTATCAATTGAGTTCCTAAATAACTATTGTTCAAGTACAAAATGAAAAGTACAAAATTGAGTTCAACATGCATATAAAGTATGCATCCACTACCTAAAAGTTGCGTTTGTTTGAAATAACATCTATAACATTAAAATAAAACAGAACAGATCAGGTGATATATATGGAACTCCATAACTTCAAGTGAACACCTCACGAACCGATGTTAGCTTCATATCGGATGTTGTGACATGCTGCCCTTCGTTTCAATCTGAAATCACTAAGTCCATATATAGGAGCTTAGTACAACAAACAACGCCACTAACAAGAAAAACCTTCTAAAAAGATGGCAAGATATAATATATAACTATTATCCTCCATAACTATGTACCTGTGCTCTAAAAACATTATATGATATTCTTATAGCGAGGTTTTTCTTTTTAGTAAATTCCCTAATTTTGAAAAAATTTCGGCAGAGTTCCGCCTAAAACTTGGCTATTTTCCTTTTACAACATGTCATAAATACAACAACAAACTATTTACAATCTCAACGGCCACATGGCGGAGCAAATCAACTCAATAGGCCATACGCCTGGGGTACCCAACACAAATCCAACCCATTGCCATAAATAAATCCAAAAATTGAATGCACAATGCAAATCAAACTTAATACCATAAAAACATGTAATTTAAAAATTTTAAACTAAACTCACAATGTTCACAATTTGAAGTCTCTCAAGCAACACTTCATCAACCATCTAAGGATCAGCTTTATAATCGCATGCGTTCAATACCTATTGTAATCATGTTCAACTTCTTAACATGTGATTGGATCTATCATATTAAAATTGAGTAGACATGAAAGATAAGGCCATATTTACCATGCCCGCAAGATAACAAAGCGTCAAAACCTTCTTTTCACCACGAGCGTACTTTCTAACTGATTCAGGATTCTTTTTCAGCACCTTTTCTGTTATCTTCATCACTTCCTCATAAGTCAACTAGCATAATTTGTATATGTTTATAAGGATTTGCATAGAACATGAATGGTGTAGAATATTTTTAAAAGTAGACATACTGGATACACAACATTTGACTTTGGTCGTTTGGAATTTTCTTGCTCAGTGAACTTGTTGTTCATTCCCATGATGGTTCTCTAGCAAAGCAAATAAATAAAAAAAAGACTTGATAATCATATACGCAACTAAGATATCGTTTGGAATGACAAACATCATATTTGAAAAATACCTTTTGAGTGGAAGTGCCACCTGGCATGGAAGTGCCACCTGGCATTGAAGTGCCAGCTGAAGTAGGAGTTCCTCCACCAAGAGTAGGTCCACCATCCCTATGAACAGGTTGCTCACGAGCAGGAGTCCCTCCACCAGGAGTAACATGTCCCATTTTTGTAGGATGATTTGATGGCTTCGACAAATACTTTGGGATATAAAAATGTGAAACACATATATATACAATAAAGAATGTGTTAAAATATGTAATTTGTACATACCCCTTAATCTCTCCCCCATAGAACTTAAAACTTTTGAATCAACCAATGTATTCGATGGTAGCATGAACTTCTTCTGCAATTTGCGAAAAAGAATTACAAAGATAAGCAAAACTACAAATTCATATATCACACATCATTACCTAATATAACTCACCCGCACATATGCTACAATTCGATCCTTAACGACTCCAGGAACTAAATGCCATTCTTTATAGTGTAGGGGACACAATTTAGGCCGCCTAGCCACATTTGCAAGAAACCGATTAAACACACTTCCTGCCTTTTTTACTGGTTGCAAGTACTTATTCAATGGCACCAGAATCTTCTTAGGTGCATCTAAACTCTGCACAGTTTGACATTAATTCTTCCTCTAAGTCTGATGACATTGCCTTCTCCATCTATAGTGGAAAGAGAAATAATTAATGTAAACAGGCATGGCACTGGATACCCCAAAATTCCTAAAATTAATCAATTCACAACTTTTGACTACTAAGGACAATTACCTATGACCAACACCTCTTCATCATCATTAAACCCTTCTGGCATATCAACAAGATCTGGATCAAAATACATTTGAGGCACATTATCATTATCGTTGACATCATCGTCATCAATATGCTCATCATTCTCTAAGTCCAAAGTCAAGTGCTCAGGGGCTGCTGCTTCATTTTGTACAGAGTTCAAATACTCTTCGTAAGTGCGCCTAGAACGAAGCATGATTGCAAACTATCTTTGACACCTGAACAAGAAGCACATGCATTAGGAAGTGAAAGAGCTCAAACAACATCTATAACAAAAAGTAAACTAGATTATGTATATCTTTTATGAAATGAATAACTCAGCCTACAAATATAACTCGTTGCAAAATAAAACAGTCATATAGAACTCCAAACAAATATTTCTTTGCAAAGTACCAAAAAACCAAAGTTCTCGACAATAACAACCAATAATATCAAAGGGATAAAATGTCTTCCAAACCAAAAACAAAAAAAGAAACCAACGTCACATTTCAATCTTTCATAAATCTCAAGCATAAGCTAATTAACCATCATGGTTTTAAGAACCCTCATTCAACCGTAGCCTAATTCTTTGGGTCTCGATATCCATCCTCATTGCAAATGTTAGGAGGCATGCATTGGGGGTAAAGCTCTTCATCTGCTTGCAATGACCCTAGTCAGTAAGTATCCCTTGCTTTTACCCTGATCACATGCTCCCATCCCTTATCATTCTCATCTTCTATGTAAAACAGTTGTTGTGCCTGAGATGAAAAGATATATGGATCATCCCTTAAAGCCACTCCTTCATGTATCCTACGTGAGAAATTTAAAACAATGAAACATCTTGTATCCTTCTTTAGACCCCATGAATTCACATTCACCCAATCGCATCGAAATAATACCACTGTACACTCAGAATAATAATCTAACTCAATGATATCAACAATTTTTCCGTAATATGCCTTGCTATCAGCTTCTACCATAACCCCAAAATTTTGAGTTTTATTTGACTCATCTCTTTTCTGAGTGTGAAATCGATATCCATTTGGAGACAAATGCATTCATTCTCTTAACAATTGGGTGAGGACCACCAGCAACTGCTGTAAAGGATCTTGATTCAGGCTCATCAACCTCCATATTTAACACCTAAGTTGCACATAGAAAAAATAAGGAGAACACATAGATAATGCCAACGAGGTACTTTAAACTGCCAATGAAGAGCTCCCCACAATTTAAACTGCATCCTAGTGTATGCATCAGTACACCATTTCATAATTGTAACAACTCCTTTATTAGTGGTTGAAGGAAAGCATCAATATCCATGCCTGGTGCCTTTTCCCCAGGAATGATCATGGAAAGAATTATAAAGGGTTGTTTCATGCAAACCCATGGTGGCAAATTATAGGGAATTAACAGGACTGGCCAAGTACTATGAGTGCTACTCATAACACGAAAAGGATTAAATCCATCACTTGCAAGCCCCAATCTAATATTACGCGGATCTTCCGCAAAAGTAGGATTTTTCTCATCAAAATCTTTCCATGCCTTACCATCTGCAGGATGCCCAAGTATGCCATCCTTTACCCGACATTTATGATGCCAAATCATATCTTCAGCGATTTTGGAGGACTTGTACATCCTAAGTAGCCTCGGAATAAGGGGAAAATAACGCAAAACCTTATACGACAATTTTTTTCCCTTGTCTCTCCATCATGAAGTGTGACACTTATCGCACTCCTCTTGATTTTCCCTCTCAGCCCAATACAAAATGCAATCATTAGGGCAAGCATGAACTTTTTCATAGTAAAGTCCCAAACCCTTTTTTAACTGCTTACATTTACCCCAAGATGACGGAAATGGATTAATCTTAGGGAAAACGGTAGACAGAAGTTCAAGCAACATATCAAAGGACTTAATTCACCACCCATGCATGGATTTCAAATGAAATAAATGCAAAAGAAAGGACAATTTCGAGAATTTCGACCCTGAAAATAATTCTTGCTTAGCTTGGTCAACTAGTCTTCTATATCCGGCATCTTCAATGTGTTCTGCCTCATTCAGTATGTCATTTAACTCATGTTCATCATCAAATTCAATATACTCCCCAATCATAGGATCCCCAATGTCATTTAGAATGTCTTCTTGCTTATGTACCCGAAAAATATCATTCAACATTCCTATAGTATCAATATGACTCATCAAATTTGGCTCAGCATTGGTGTCACTATGGCTTCCACTACGGGACTCCGGACCAGAAGGCATAAAAATTGATTCACCATGATGCACCCATTCTGTGTAACTTGGCAAGAATCCATTGAACATGAGATGATGAGTCAAAACATCTCTAGTAAACCAACATTTCCGCCCAAGCTTGCATCGATTACATGGGCAAACTATCATGTTACTACCCTCGGCATTGGCAAAAGTGAAATCTAGAAACTTTTCAATTCCACTTATATATTCCGCAGATCTCCTATCCTTATGAATCCAACTTTTGTCCATTTCTGTCATTAGGAGTAAGAAAAGAAAGTAGTTGTTTCAATTAGTTAAAAAGTAATTGTTTGAAATAGTAGCAGGACTCACATAACATTATAGAGAGAATATTTGGATTTGAATTGGTGAATTACACTGATTTTGTGGATATTTATTTCTGTGCTTTTGCTTACTTGGCAAAAATACATTAACCATAGTTGAAAAAATAAAAAAATTCCATAACATAAAAAGACAACCTAAAAAGTTACGTTTTTAATTTTTATTTTCAATTTTAAGGGTTTTATTATGTCCGAAAAATTATATTTTACAAGCTGGGTGTTTTTATTATTTGTTATGCTTTCTTCGTTGTTGGGTAAGTAGTAGTACATTTTAAGCCTATCTTTGTGTCCTAAGGTCTTAATGGTCATTGAGTTTTGTTGGACAATCATTTCTCTACTAGAATAATGCATCCAATGATCAAGAACATCATGGTCAGCATTTAGCAACTATTACAATGGTTTAAAGTCTACTTAATAGTTAATAGCTATATAGCTTCAAGTTTGGTCAGTCCAAATCAAACTAAAGAGGAACCAACATTCAAAGCAGAATTCTCTACTACCATAATAATGTTGTTGAAGGTAGAATGATTTACAGCAAGGAAAATCAAATGCATAAGATCTAAATTCCAGTAAGAAATAGTGCGACAACCTGCAAGATAGCCAACAAAGCGACGAGTTTGTGAATACCTTGAACTATCTGGATGCACATTTCCTATTTCATGGAGACCATATAACTAATATACTAACCTTTTTTTTGCGCTGCTTAACCTATTAGCGGCCAGTGTTATGTTCAAAAGAAAAAAGCCCCTCTTATTAGTCTCATGATATACAATAACTAAACTAGTTTTATCCTGAACTGAGAATTTCCAACTGTAATGATGTGATAGAAAATCAGTTACAGTTCTAGCATCTTACTTTGCAGCATTGAAGTAACAGGTTAGTAGCGACACAGGAAAGAGGAAGCAGCGAAAGTCAACTAAAACATGACATAGTGTGGACAACCAAAATGTAAGCTACCAACAGACCATGAATAAAGCTATCATGAGCCTTTTTACGAAAGCCGGTGCATAGAAGTGGTCCAACAAGCAAGAGACATGTGGTTGACAAATGCTCAGTATTTACACATAGGCTACTGTCAATAACCTAAACAATCATCAAAGTGTATAATCCATCCGGTCTATGTATCCATAAACTTATAAAGCCTTAATAGCCACAATTGAGTTACTGACTAATCAGCAGAAGGACCACATTCAGGTCTAATAACTTTGCAGAAAAACCGAGAACAACCTAATTCACAAGCAAATAATTCAGAGAGTGAGAGAAAGAGCTTACTCTGGGCTGAACAAAAGCACTGCCGCCGACACCCAGGAGTAGCCGGATGCTGCAATCGTTGCCGGTAAATAGTAACACTTCCTGATTCAGAAGAACAAGCGAACACCGAAGCCACGTAGGTGAGCCAACACCAGAGCCAAGCGTCGGAATGCTAGAGTCGAACACCAGAGCCGACCGAATGCTAAAATTGAACACCAAGACAAGGTCCTCCGGCCAGAATTAAATCCAGACAACCACGACTGCTGGGATTTCGCCGTCAAGCACCAACACTGCCGACCAAGGTGACCACCGGCTACTACCTAGGGTTTTGTGAGAGCAAGAATTGACGGGAGGCGTGACTGAGAACGGGAGGAATGAATGGCGCGCTAGTGTGAATGCTAATCGACAATAATGCAGCCCTGTTTTTTTTTTTTTTTCAATTTAATTGCAAGCTTAGTTCGGTTACCATGCTTATTATCTGTGGTTAATGCGTTACATTCATAGGATACATTTCTCCACACTTAATAGGTGTGGATAAATCTTAAGTAGGTGTTACCACTCTTATAAGAGTGATTATATTTCTCCACACTTATTATGTGTGGGGATAATTGTGAGCACTTATTTTTGCTTATTTTTCTGCAACACTTAGTCAAGTGTGGTTAAATAAGTGTGGGTAGATACAACATTCCTTGTAGTGATTGAAATATATGTATAATGTTCCTTTTAACCTATAACTTTTGAAATTATTATTTAACCCTCCTCATCTTAGCTATTGTTTTTATATACATTAAAATAATAATTATTTAATCCCACTTCACCTACATATTTTTGGTTGAGAAATGTGGCCATGTGAAAAAAATATCCAAGGTGACAAGGTTAAATAATAATTCTTAAAAAATAAAAAAACTTGATTAGTGGCTATAGTTTGACGTGAAAGCAAAACGAATTCATGATATCTGTGATCAAAGAGTGTTGTGGTTGGGATCAATATCTGTGAGCTGAAAGGTCGGTGAACGCCAATGTTATTCATCAAATAAGTTCAAGTAATGGTTAAAATTCTCCAATTAAGTTTGCTTTATTTGTGTGAAGCATACTAGGCCCATAATTATAGAAAATATAATATTTAAAATATAAAAAAGAAATTGTGATGATCAGAGCCACTAAAGTCATTATATTTCTTAAGTCCTGAAAAATTAGTTTGATTGTGTATTTTACCTAAGCTACCCCTCATTTCATAATTTCCTAAACTTTTAGGCTAGATACATATACCATAAAAAGCGACTAAAAATTTAAGGCACAAGGATTAGGGTAATAAAAAAATCAAAGTAAGAACATGTCAGGTAAAAAATTTAATGCAACAAACCTAAAGGCACATAATAATTAATTAGGATGATGATCAGTGCCTTGTAGTAAGACATTAACTAGCAATTGGAAACTTTAATATTCAATATCTACCTAGCAAAGTGACAAGTATTGTATTTTAATTTAAATTTACATACGATAAGATTTAAACTCACCAATTTTTAATATTTATAATTAACTAGCAATTATGAAACTTTAGTATCCATCAGCATATTGACAAATGTTATCTTAATTGGATCAATTATATTTGCAAAGGCATGTTACACATTTATTTTATAATTGTGAAGAATTATGAAGTAATTTTGCACTTGTAATTGATAACACTATCTCATTATTCAATCATAACTCTTTTGTTTCAATTTAATACATGATAATATAATTTTTACGTAAAGACAAGGTACTTAAGAAACGTCTTGTAGTAAAACATTTATCTTTTTTTCATTAATAATACGCTATTTTGCATAGCGGTAACTAGTATTAGTGGCACTATTTATTTTGTTCTTTTCGGGAACATGGCATTCAACAAAAGGATATTATACTTGGACGATTCAATGTAGGTCAACAGTGTTCACATTTCATGGCAATAGCCATGTTTGAAGCACTGAAAATATGTCTATGTGGTATTTTAGACATGGGCTACCTCCTTATTAAATTTTAGCACTAACGTGTGTGTTTGTACTGAACAAGACACAATAGATGCAAGAAATCATATAAATAGGTTTACAGACAATCAATTATCTTAAGGTAAGAATACACACACATACATGTGTAGACATACACTCAACTATGTAAGATATAAATTAAAAGCCAATTGAATACATAATGGTGATAAATAGGAGGCATTTAACTTATGGCACCTTCTATTTATGGTCAAATGATTTAAGAAACCCTCATATTTTGAAATTTATTATAACCGTCCTTGATTATTTTTATGCGTTTAATTTTATACACTATTTTTGGGTAGGAGATCATGGAAAAATATGGATAGATAATTTTGCCTACATTTTTTGATCAAAAGTATGCTCAGTAGTGTCCTAGCATTGAATGTGGAAAAAGCAGTTGGCATCTTAAAGGCTTATTGATTAAAAAACATCAGTTCCTTCATACTACAACAATGTCAATCAATAGGTAATGCTCTCTGAAATTTTCTTTTTTTAATGTCTAGTAGTATTAAACTTTATCTATGGAAATAATTGTCTTGGTATTGTACCTGATATACTATCCTTATATTAACATATTCATGGCAAAAGGTGTACTTTAAATATTATTTATTAAAGCTAATGGTGTTTTCAATTAATATGTACATCTTTGAAGGGTGGTTTAAATGAACTTCACAACATAAAGGTTCCTTAAATCAATTTGCCATAGGTCAAGGGTGTTGTATATCAAAACCTCGATAAATGAGTGAGTGTTTAGTAGGTGATAGATCAAGTGATGGATTACTTGAAGCAATAATCGACTATGACATGAATTTGGCAAGCCATCCATCAATCATCCAATTATCATCTTTGTTTTTTAGTGTCAGATGAAATGGAAGCCAGTTGGAGACGAGTGTGATTGTGGGCTCTGGAAAAATGTGACTGCTACTCTTAGCATAAAACATATCATCCGTACACACTTGGTTTTCATATAGGTAATTTAAAACTCCATGTTAATTCATCTGCTCTTAGTACCTAAGCCAAGGGACTCACATCATGCAAGAGCCTTCTAAGAAGAATATTAAGTTAACATTACCTCTATTTTTATATAAGACTTTGATAGCATCTTGTATATAATTATTTCACATACTACTCGAAGTTCGTTATGTGACTCATCATTTCATCTAGCCATCTCAATATACTTAGTTAGTAAGTTATCTCAAAAGCAGATTTAGTTGACGTTGTATGGTTGTTTGTGCATACACACATATGTATGAAAAATAAATAGCTTAGCATACAATTTTCTCTTTGTGCATTCATATGATTATTTCTTTTAATCTCTAAATTATTTTGCAGTTATTTGATCAATTCTTAGAGCAACTATGATTTTGAACATGTAAAATACTGTTTTTCTTCTTTTTGATCAAATTGAATAGTTTCATACATTGATCAAGGCTATAGTTCTTTAATTCTAACACATTATTATGAGCAAGATTTCTTTATTCAAAGTTCAAATTCTGTGTTAGCTTTAATGACTTATATTTCATTCGCTAGGAGTTGTACAATGAATCCTAAAAACCAAAATGGAATCCACTTTTTTTGCTCATTTAAGATAATCTGGAAATGTAACCGGTTTCCATTTGAATGAGCAGAGGTAATTTTCCTTCCTGGAGCAGAGTAATAATGATCGTTGAAATTGGTGGTTCATCAATGCTCATTATAAGAAATCAACTTGAAAATATCCTATTTGTGCATGTTGGATATAGTGTAATGCCCGAGATCCTCGGATTGCAAACAGTTATCAAAAACTACTTCAAGGCTTGATGGTTGGCCCTACAATTTATCACGAGTCTTTTCTGTGTGCTTTATCCTCACTTACTCACTACTAGGGGAAACTTCCTAGGATGTCACTCATTTTATGACTTCTCCTCAACACGCATGATTAATCGTGGAGTTCTTAAAAGTGGGTTCCTCAAAAAGGAAGGTGTACCTTTGATAACCTAAGTAGTCATTTCAATTCTTTTAAACCATACTTTAACCATGTTCTAGGTTAATACATAAAGTGTATTAGTTGGATATGAAATTCTATTTTATCAAAATTAGCTAAAGTTTTTATGTATGAATCATTTGTTAGAGAACCTAGGGATGAGATCACCAAAAAGTTTTATCATACTAGAGCAACCCATGTCTCCTAGTTTCATAAGTATATTATAGAGATTCATAGGGGATAAAATATAGATATCAATTGTGAAAACTCATGAGGTTTTGGGATGAGTTGGAAAATTTGAGTGAGACATCTTTCCACACTTATATTACTAATAGTGTACATATATTAATGTAATTTATATTAGGCCTTGATGTATCGCTATGTAGCCCAATTCAAATTATAAACACATGCCTAGCTACCTCTATTGAGGTTGGCACCTCAATAACCACGCATGGGATCAGAGTCTTTCTAAGTGAGAGGTCTCGACTTTGAATCTTAACAACCCTCATACTTATGACACAAAGTATGGAGAGGCCTTTACAGCATCCACATTTCAAACCCAAATAGCATTCGTGTAAGGGAGAGTGTTAGAATATAAAACCAATTCCTAGGCCTTCGACCATCAGCTTAAGCTTTTGGGTGAGTTGGTTCTTGAACATGGTATGATGAGTTTGGCTCCTAGCAGCACACCTCTCTCTATTGCCCATATAACTCCCAACCTTTGCCTTATTTCTTCGAACCCTTCAGCCCTATATCCCCTTTGCCACCCTTGGCATCACTCTTACTACTCCAAACATTACCAATCTTGTCATAGTAAACCATTCTACTCTTAAGGGTTACCTCACATAGCAAATGTAGTTCACTACAGTTCTCATATCTCATGCTCTGCTTACTTTAGTTTATGACTCTTTTCCATCCTCCTCTTGCTCCTATTACCATAACATCTTCCATAGGTTAGGTTAAATGCAATCTCGACTTCATTGATTGGGTTAAACTTGATCAAAGTGTTCGCTTGTGGATTTATGCCACTTTGTCTATTGAGATTTTAATTGATGTTCGTGATTCTCCCACTTCTTTTCATGTCCAGAAGATGCTCCAGTAGCATTTCATACATTCGAGTATGGTAGGTATGCTCGAGCTCAAGCATATGCTGATGAATATCCGCAAAAGTGACTCCTAGTCCATGAATGTATACGTGAGATGGTCACTAAGCGGCATCTTCAAGTTAAGTTTATTCCTAGTCAGTTAGAAGTCATTGGCATCTTTACCAAAGGTTTGACATTATATAATTTCCATCAGTTCAAGGCCAATCTCTTCGTGGTTGCACCATATACAGATTAAGGGGATGTAATAGTGCACATATATCCATCGTTGTGCAAAAAAATCCTAAACCGAAAATCGAACTTAAAAACCAAAAAAACTTATTCGAAAAATCGGTTAACTGAACAAATTTTTTGAAAAAATATGTTCGGTTACGGTTCAAACAATTTGAAAATTCGGTTAATTGCTGGTTAACAGAACCAAAAATAATTTTATTTTTTTAAAAAAATATACATAAAAATAAAAATTTATATAAGAAAGTGCACTTTTTTATTATTTATAAATGGTAACCAAAGTTTAATTTTCACAAAAAAATTTAAACATAAAAAACGAAAAAATTAAGTAAGAAAGTTCATGTTTTTTGTTATTTGTGAACGATTAACCGGTAACCAAATCGAAAAGTCGGTTAATTGAACCGAAAAATCGGTTAATCGAGTTTTTCGGTTAGGCTACAATTCGGGTTTTGAACGAACCGAAATTTTTAGTTAATCGAAAAACGGTTAACCAAAATTTTCGGTTCGGTTATGGTTCAGAATTTTTTTGAACCGAAAAATTGGTTGACTGATTTTCGGTTAACCGAAACTCTGGTTAACCGGTTTTGCACACCCCTACATATATCAATGTAATTTGTTTTGGTGTTGATATATGGTTATGTACTCTTATAACCATAATTCTAATTATAAATACATCTTTGCTACCTGTACTACGGCAAGCACCCCCAATAACCATAGAATTACGACCTATCCTTTTATCATCATTAGTCGAAAGTGAACAAAGGAACAAGTTAATGAAATTTTAACTGAATCTCAATTACTCCTATAAGCAGTAGAAATCAACATCACTTGTAAATCCATTAATATTTGTGAAAATGACACATGCCATGATTTATTAAGTAGAAAACCAAAACAATTCACTAGTACGAGGCATCTAGGACTTTCAATGAATGCATATAGAAGCTGCTCATATGTTGTTAGTACACTGGAAGGAGATCCAAGTATCAGTTTGTTTTTATGCTAGTAGAGGTAAGCAGATAGGTCGTTTTAATAAACCAGGATCTCAAGAAAAACAAGAATCAAGGTTTGCATGGCCTAGTAAAAGAAACTGCCATATAAAAGACCTAACTTTCCAAATTTTTAGTATGTTGAAAGGTATGAAAGCTAGAGAAAAAAATAAGATCCCCAAATTTGCTTCGAATGCTGCTACACAACATAATAGAAGGGACACCCTTCTCAATGGTCTTCAAATATTTGACATGTTAACAATGGTGAACTTTGAATGAACAAGGAGAACTTACAGAGAAGTTAAAGAGTCTCTCATTAGAATTTTTATTATGAATCCATTGATGAAAATACCTATAAGGTGTGGTAGTATATATAGGCTCTAAAAATTGGAAAATTGAAGCTAACAAATTGTTATAAAGCATAACAAAATTTGCTGTTAACTAACTCTAAGACCCCCTACAAGTATGAGGGTGTGCAAGAGGATACCCTCAACTTGCCAAGAAGATGATAATGTTGTGAGCCAGGGACAGATTTGGTGAAAAGATCTGCTAATTGCTCAGTTGCCTTGTTGTAAGAAAGAGATATCAATCCCTTGTGAAGCTTTTTTTTTTTTTTTTTGGGGGGGGGGGGGAATGACTATCCAATTCTATATGTTTTGTTCTCTCATGGAAGACAGGGTTTTTGGGAATATATAGACCGTTAAGCTGTACTTTTAATAGGTATAGGTGGGATAAATAGAACTTGTAATTTTGAGAGAATTCTTATTAGCCAAGAGAGCTCAGGAATCACAACTCTTATGGATTTGTATTTTGCCTTTGTGGAAGATAAAGCCACAATAGGTTGTGTCTTTATATTTATAATAAATTAGACTACCGCGCATCATTATGAAATATTTCTAGAATCACAATAAGCTTCTAAGTTATATCATCTCTATCATTAAAGAATAATCCTTGAGATGGATCCTTTTTTATGTACCTCAGCGTATCTTAATTTGTTGTCATGTAAGACTAGTTCGGTGCTTGAAGAAATTGTGTTAGATACTTGACTTAAAAAGCAATATCTGATATAGTACTAGTGAGGTAGTTTAGTTTGCCTGCTAACTTTTTGTAGCTAGTAGCATCAGCTGGGAAATCCTTATTAGAAGATCTTATAGAAACAGAGCCTAAGGGACATATGGTAGTAGGAAGTGTATCACACTCCTTTAATGAATATATAGTAAATTTTCTTTGAGTCAGAACCATACCATGAGAGATCTTTGTAATCTCTATGCCTAAGAAATAACTCAATTCTCTTAATCCTTGATCTTAAATCTATCACCAAGGAAAGTCTTCAACGATATAATTTTTACAAGATTGTACTTGTAGCCACAATATCATCCATATAAACAGCAAGTAAAATGATGGAATTGCCTTGCTGTTTACAAAACCAAAAATAGTCATTCTTAGAGTGTTCAAACCTTGAAGTGTCAAAAAGCTTAGCATACAACTACCTCGACACCTGCTTGAGCCTATATAATGATTTCCTTAGTTTATGAACTGTGTTGGAAGAAGGAATACTTAGTTCTTGTAGGGGTTTCATGTAAATTTCCTTATCTAAATTCCCATGGAGGAAAGGATTGTTCACATCTAACTAGTGAATAAGCCATTTTTTCTTGACTGTAGTGGTAAGGAGGCTTCTTATTGTTGTCATTTTAACAAAAGGAGAAAAGGTCTCAGTTTAATCCACATCTTCTTTTTGAGTGAATCCCCTCATTACCAGTATTACCTTATGTATTTTAAAGCTACCATCAGCCATGTACTTAACCTTGTGTACCCATTTGCAACTTATAGGCTTTTAACCTGTAAGTAATGGCACTAAATTCCAAGTATGGTTAAATTCAAGAGTATCAAAGGCTTCTTACCATTGTGATTTTGAGGCTACTTCTTCATAAAAGGTGGGCTCATTATAAGACTCTAGATGTTACAATAGAGTGGTCATGCCAATGGATAGATGTCCTTTATAGGATGCATTTCCAGCTTATATTTGATTCATTATGCTGTTTTTGAAGATGCATAACCTGTTCCTCCATATGTCTCACCTTAATTAGCCTGTGCATCTTCTCTTGAATCCTTAGGGCATGTGCATCTCACTGTTTAGCCAAATACAAATGCTCCCAATCGGTTCCAAGTGCTCAAATGTTCCCAAGCTCTAGCACTACTTCTAAACATTCTGAAAAGCTTCTAACCATTTCTAAACGCTTCTAACTGCTCACAACTACTTCCACCCGCCTCCAAACACTAGTCATTTGTAGAAATTAACACAGAAATGCTTCCAACTGCTCTTAAACACTAAAAACACTAAAATAAACAAGCCCTTATTTGGCCAATCTGCGCTAACATACATAGTTTTAGAGTTATTCATCCAACATCTTCCTTCTTCATTAACATTTTGATTCTCTATTATGCATACTATCTTCACTTGGTTTTCCTTTTGGTGAGAATCATTAGTCTTCCAATTCTTTCCACATCCTACCAAATTTTTGTCTATCATATTATGAAACCTTGCAAGAGATATCATGTCCACATAGGAAACCCTATATGGTTATAAGATTTAGTTTATAAAGTTCTGTTAACTAATTTGCTATCAGTTGCAGCTAACTGCACATGCTTTATAGCCTACTTGTTCTCTTTCACAAAATTTTACTACTGTAATCACTGCTAATGTTACATCCACTTTTTCATCCCTTTTCCATATTTCGCTCATTTCTAAATTATATTACTTTTCTTACTCATGTATTTATATTTGAGAGCCCAGATGTTATTTGCATGCAAAATAATATGCTGAATGGAAATTAGCAATGGGGAAAACATTTAAGCCCTGAATTTAAGCGTTTGAGAGTAATACCACATAAGTCGTTACTACTGTATCTCATAGTAGAAAGGCCTTGACATTGAAAGGATCTATAAAACTAAGATCACTCCAAATGATTCATTTAAAGAACTAAAGACAAACTTATTTAATGGAAGCTCTCACGTTGAGTTCATTATCAACGTAAAGCAGTCATTCTTATTTTCTATGTTTGTTTTCATTAAGACAAATTCGTTTATATGATATTCAAACTTGTAGGGAGTGAGCGTAACTTAGATCTATAAATGCATGCCCACAATCTTAGCATTTCAATAGAGTCAAATTATGTATATTTGACTTAAGGATAGCTCACACATCAAGGTCAAGTTACTAACATTTAAAGAAAAGCACCCAATTTGACTAGGTCAAAGGACCCTATCATAAAATCATAGTCCATCAAAGCCAAGAATATGATCAGCCCAATCTAAAGTTAGAGTTATATACAACATCAGCGTCACCTACCCCTGACCTTGACCTAGTTTATATAGATTTGTATTCTAGCAACCTAGTTTTTAATATGAATGGTTAATTAAGTTTGAAATTAAATTAAATGTGCAGATTTTACATAGTACACCTTATAAGCAAATTATAGATATGTAGAACTTAGAAACATGATAGACTCATCATAAACTACATTATTGCATATGTAGCTTATTTTAGATGACTGAGTCTAATCTTAGAATATATTTTTCAAAAAATGCTTTGTATTTATTATTCTCATACCAAAAATTGATGATGTACTTTTTGATGTACTTGATATGATTTGATGTTAAGTAATATGTTGAATTCAAGTAAGCAAAACAGTTCAATCTAGAACAACACTTTAAGCTGAATGTTCAAAAAATTGCCAAATGGTAAAACTATCTAAATGAGAGGTAAAAAAACTAGCACATGCCATATTCAACTAAGAAAGTTGTTAAGGTTGAGAGTCTTCCACCAGTTATTTCTAAAATAGTCTCTAATGGCTAAGACATTTTATGCACTATAGATCAATGTTAACTGCCCTAGAGAATTAATGAGAGCAAAAGAGAGTTCTTGTTGGAATCTTTCTTTTTGAACTAAGTGTCATAGTCAAGATTAGCAACCATATGCTATATTATTCATGCATTTTTTCAATGAAATACAAGCTTTCTCATGCATACAATGAAAACAAGCTATATGATCTCGGATCTCATAATTCTATGGTAATTATCTTATATAAGAAGAGGTTAAAAGTTATGCAACCAATCTGAAATAGTGCTGATAGTTAGGTTACTTAGTTTGTGACATTGATGTATCACCTTTACTAAGTCAAATAACCATATAATGGAATCAAACATCAACACCAATTAAGAGTTAGGAAACCTAGAGGTATCACCATGCTAGAGTTAGTGCACACTGAATACTTTCCTAATAATAAAGCTAAAAATGTTAAGGCAAGAAATTCAGATGATTGCATACGCATCAAATTAATTATTTAAATCTAGAATGTAATTTTTACGAAGACAAATAAAACACTTGATGAGTGAAAGGGTTAATTATTAGATATTGCCCTTTCATGCTCTTCATTATTGTAGTAGAGGATACACCGCATTCAATAGTAATAATTAAGCATAATTATGAGATTTGTATTTATTGAAATATTCATATTTAATATTGTTCTCATATTTTACTCGGAAAAATATTCATGTATTAACATGTTCCAATACATGAGCTATATTCAAATCAAACAAATGGAATTCAAAGAGAAATACGCTTTGAATCAAGTTTGAATATTGGGCAAAGAGGAAAACACAAGTTTTGCTCAAGAAAAGAAATTGGCCTTCACTAAAAATAACAAAGTTTCATTGTCAAAGAGCAAGTTAAAGCAATTTGGTCTTTCCACTTTAGTCTATAATGGCTACGACAATAGTGACTAGCATTCTAAGTTAAAACTTAACCTAAGGAGCTTAGGAAACCCAAGATTTGTCCTCACTGGCTGGGTAGCAAACATAATGCTTGAAAAGGCTCAGAAGCTCTAAATTAAAACACAACATTGTGGGGATGACAAACCATGCATCAATGATCTATATCTAATAATTAAATGGCATTTTTAGTAGTCCTATTGCTGAAAGGAATCTCCAATGGTCTTCCACCACTAGGAAGTCTATAAATAAAAGACCAAGTAGTAGAAGAGTACAAACAACACAATTAGAACTCCACTGGTATATTAAAGTGTTCACTTATACTCAAATGAGTTGCACTTCACTCAAATTATCATAATCCTTTTCTAATCACTTGTGAGGTAGACAACTAAGAATTATCCTGTAAATTAACAGATTACTCTTTAGAGTTTAGAGTTGCACTTGGTGTTGCTTCCCTGAGAGTTTAAGGAGTTTTAGAGTTAGGCTCACAATTGATATTCATTGACATTTTAAGAAGAGTTTCTAGAGTTGGAACTCAAAAGGTTGCCGTTTCTTGGGACTTCAGGATGGAGTTCTAGTGTTATAAATCGATGTTATAATTTTTTGAGAGTTGGAGATGGGGTTCAAAGTTGAACTGAAATGTATTATAACTCAAGCAGCTAAATGCAAGTGTTGAAATCCTATGACAATGCCTTAGGTGAAGACATAACCATTGGGAATGCTAAAATTTGTGAACACATACTACCGAACCCTGAAAATTTATATTTATAATTCTTAAAGAAAATTACTGGCACTATTTAATTTAGAAAACTTATTGCTAGTTTGCTTCAGCTCGTAGGTAGTGGTTTAGTTTTTAGGCGTTTATAAATTACTACTTTTGACCAAACATAAATTTTTTCAATCTTGGCATATACCAAAGCTTCTAATGAAGAAAGTAATAAATTCAATTTATAAAATTCAGATTTTGTTTTGATTCCCAAATTTTATGAAATAAGGTTATATTTTAATTATCCCAAAATTTAAAAAAAGTCAAATTTAAATTATTTGAGTTATTTTTGGAAGTGACATTAATTATTGCCAACAATCTATTAATTAACCCAATTACCTTTTTATTTAGCTCTCTCTTCGTTCTGGTGGGGCATCACATTAGGCCAACAGAAAAGAAATAAAGATTCTGCTGTGGCAGCATATCCTTCCCTAATATCAATTACTCTATTAGTCTTCTCCTCACTCACCTCACACACACTCTCTCTCTCTCTCTCTCTTTCTCTCAGTCTCTCTCTCTCTCTTCCCCCCATCTATTCTTGCCCCACCATTGTCTAACTGCTTCAGTGACCACCGTTGGCCTTATCCGTGGCCCTATCACCACCGGCGGCCAACCGTAGCCGTCTACTCTCTTTCTCTCTCCCTCTCGATCTTTTCTACATTATATCTCATATTCCTCCCTCTCTGCCACTGCTATCTTGCCAGTCAATGCCCCACCAATGACCACCTAAGATTCCAGGACCCCCTAGAAGTTAAGTTGAAAATTAAGAAAATGTAACGCTCCTGGCCTTAGGGGTGGGGGGTGTTACATTGATGGCATCAGAGCAAGGTCCTGCGACTATAGGCTGTGACCTGAGTCTTGTATCTCATATAGTTACCTAGAAACGCGTTCACAATGATATGATTCATGCCTGCCTTGTGTGCAAATGTGAGTTTTATGTGAATACTGGTGCGTTTACCTAGTTAGGTGTGGCTTAAGTGAGCTCGTTAATCGAGTGAATGAATGAATTGCTAAGAGTATAAGCTGAATGACTTGCATTCTCGCAGATGAGTTAAGTGTTAGCTCAATCAAAGTTGTTTCGCTTATATGCCTTGGTGATTTTAATTAAAAGTTCAAGGATCATGTGATTTGAAATCGAATGATTGGAAAGCCTTAACTCAAAGCTCATTCTTACCCCTTAAGTACGATTTGTTCATCGGGCTCAATAATAGAGTGAGCAGACGCACTCAATTGTTGGTAGGGAAAGAGCTAGAAGTAGTTAACCATCCTCCTATTAAAAACAAAGAGATTCGAAATAGATAAGGTAATCTTCATTCTTTGAAACTCAAGATTTTGAAATGTTGATGTCGTTCTGGCTATCGAGTCCAGTTTTACTTCACATCGAAGGATTAACTTCCTATTAGTGATGATGAGGGAGTTTAGGTTCACAAGTACGTGTCCTTATATGTGTCAAAATGTTGCTTATAAATATGTTCGTGCTAAGATGTGTACATCCATAGAGCCGTTTGTAACGAATTAGGAAAGGAATGACTGGAGATTAATTGCTATATTGATAATTCTATTAAATGGTACCTTCCATTTTCGAACTCTGAATCTCCTGAGTATATCAGGGGTTACTTTTGTATGCATACTTGAGAGACTAAATGCTAGTGGTAGAATATTGGGAACATTGTGTAAATGTGCCTGTTGTTCTCCTTCTTTGCCATTATTGCTAAAACAGTGCATTACTTGCTTTCTATTATATGAATTGTCATTCGGGAATGGAGTGACAATGTTTTAGTTAGAATGAACACTAATGCACCTCGAAAGTGCAAGGGAGAAAGAACCTAGCAGACTTTGGAATTATACATAATAGATGATCCCTACTAACGTAAACGACCTATAATAAGACTCCTATGATCACCTATAGGATAGGTGTACCACATAAGACCTTAATGCGTATCTATAAGGCCATTGATCTCAACCATGCTCAAATAATCCTAGCTGCTGGATGCCGATCTTTCCTAAATTGGATGGGGTTTAGGGCATGTCGTTGACCATAAGTTGCAAGGGGGGATTGTACGCATATATGCATGTCTAGGTGTTCTTTCTATGTGACAACCCACAGGTCCACATGTCTTAAAGATTTATTATGGTGTCGTATGCTGTGTGAGACTATAAGAGTATCTATAGATAGGACTGTTGTGTGCGGCCATCGATGTGTTTGTGAACAAATGCCAACAAAATGAGTTTCTGCAATTGCTTAACTTGAATTGGATTAAACATGGGACTGTATTAGTTAGAGCGATTTGATTTATGTAGTTAGTTTTATGACATGACTCTTGCATCATCATTTACATCCCTTTACTACCGTTTTCTACTGTTATAGTTGGATTAGTTAAACCCGATGCATGTAATGCGTGACTAGATGACAATAGAGCTACATTTACATAAATCACATCTATAGATATATGTATCTCATACGTAAGAAAGTAGCATGGTAGAGCATTTAGGGGCATGTCATCATATATATATATATATATATATATATATATATATATATATATATATATATATATATATATATATATATATATATATATATATATATATATATATATATATATGGCCACTAACGTCGACTATGCGCGGTCATGAATGCACTATAGGAATTAGGTCATGACTAGTTATGTGTTTTATGAATAAGTTGTTGCACTTCTTAGTGTTTGCCTGATTTAAATTGGTTTAGTATATGACTTGGTCATTCAGATAATACAAGTTTTATAATTCATAGCATGACATGGCCACGGACTCATTATTTGCATTCTGTGACTTCTATGATTCCATGTTATACCTAAGTAACTGCACGAGCCTATATTTGAAGCATGATGCGACGGCCCAGAAACCTGCATTCACATATTCTTGTCCTTATATGTTCAATTAGAGTAGCACAGTAGAAGCATATAGGCTCACAAGCTGCAGGCCCCAAGGTTCGTCTAGGAGCATATCCCTTTCATTCGCACGAACCGATGACTTAAGGGACGATCGGTCCCAAGGAGGGGACTTTAGGGAAAGCCTCACCACCATTAATACCATTGATTTAGATTCTTACATGTTATGCTAGTTCATGTTATTCGCGATTCCTGATCTTCTGTGCTCTATCGTTAACCCTACGTGATGCCAATGTGGTCTCGAGTGCCACTTCAAGTTCCTTCATTGTCAATTTGGCGCAATTTGATGTTTCTGCTACCTTAGAGTGATATGGCAACTTTCCAATTAATTATTTAACCTTAGTTTGATTTAATACCTTCATGTTTTAGAACAAACTTGATTAAGTTAGCCCCTTCATATGACTTTAGCATGTCTTGTCCAAGTTGCCATGAATGAAATGCCTAATGATTAGCAAGAAATGGTGTAAGAGGATAGGTATGTAGGTCGCATATGCTTTTGTTTTGTAAATTGCTTGCCATATGTACATTAGTTGGTTTCATGTTACATATAATTCCTAGACTTGAGGATGCTTAATTGTTGATACAATGCGATGCTATTATGCTTAAGTGATGCTATGCAGTGCTATGTGACATTCTTATTATTCTAATGTGTTATAGGAATCTCTGAGTTGACCATTGTGACCCAAAAAGTGACTTGAATTCATGTTTTAGAATGAAACTACTAGTATATAACCTTGAGATGTCATTCTCCCAGTTGTCACACCTTTAGATGCCCACCCATAGGTGCATATGAATAGAGTTGCTATCTAATATGCGAATTGAGTCTAGATATTCGAAGGTCTATGTTCGTTTTTAGAACAAGCTCAATATGGTTTTCATGCCAACTCATTTGCCCCTCTTCGATGCGATTTACCCTAGGCGCCTAAATAGAGTGGGTAGACACTTGAAGAGGATTGACGAGGAGGAGACTAGATGCCATAAGCCTTTTTCTTTCGATTTAAAAGATGTAGCGATTGCAAAATGAAACCTACCGTGTAGATCATAGTTTGTGTGCATACATTCTAGGTATGACTAAAAATAGCTTTAGAATTTTGAGGACGAAATTCTTTTAAGGGAGGAAGAATGTGAGACCCGCCTTCTTTATTTTACATTAATGTGGCTGTCTTACCTTTTACGTTATAAAATTCGTATTTTTATTAACTATGTAAGTTAAATTATCATCGATGTGCTTATGTGAACGATAATTTTATTAAAAAGAATGTTTTCATCGTTAGTAATATTATTATTATTAGTTTCGAAAATCTTTCGATGATTTTTAGTAAGCATTAATATAGGTTATTAGCGAGTACTAAATCGAGTGAGAACCCAAATACGATTAGGTTGTCAACCTTAGATATAGTTCGATGTTTATTAAATGGAACCTAGATATATTTGGGAACAAATATTCGATGAATAGTTAGGTTATCGATTATTGAGTTTAGAGTTTGGGATTCGAATTAAGCTAGCGGTACCGATTCCTGAGCAGCTTGGAATAAAAATATAAAGAAAGAGAAAGGGAGGGGCATTTTAGTAATGTTGCACATGACCTACTTTCTCCTTCCTCCCCACGCGACCCCTCTAGATGCATCTCTCTCTCTCTCTCTCCTTTATGCACTCCTTCTTCCTCCCTATTCTCTCCTCCATTATAGATGCGGCCCAAGCTCGCAAAACCCCCAATTTTCGACTCAACTCAGCTCGAAATCCTCTATATTTCACCTTCCCATCACCAAACAAGCCTCTAGCTATGAAATCCGGGTGAAAATTCAAAGGGTTCCGCCCGTGTGTTTGGTTGAATTGGTGGCGATTCGAAGCTCTAATTGCGTAATGATGCTCGGCAATGCAACCCTGTCTTTACCCACTCCAATTCCTCCATAAATTAGGGTTGAATTCGCAGCATAAGTATCTCCCACAATTTCAAGTCAGTGAGTGAGCATTTGGGGTGAATTTGGGGTTTGAATTGCGGGGATTAGGTGTGAAATGGGGCCTGTTTGCGTGGGTTTGGGCAAGGCAGCAAAGGAAGGTCGAATTCCTAGTTTGAAGCTTTCAAATCGAGTTCCAAAGGCCCATAATTGGGTCCTCTAGCAGGGAATCGAGGTGGGTGTTTCTCGCCTCCTAAGTAGTAGTAATTTCGAAAATGTTTTAGCTCTTAAGTAGTGATGCATGTCAGTTTAGGATTAGTTAGACTAATTGAGATTATGCATGTCCTGTTTCAGATGAATTTAGTTTACATCGATGCATGTTAGTTTAGCTAGTTCATGCTTAAAAGTGACTTCGAAATAACCAAACGATACCTTGAATCGATATATGTTAGTTTAGTTAATTAATGCTTGAAAAAGGCTTCGAATCCATATATGTTAGTTAGTTAATACATGCTTATAAGTAGCTTCGAAATAATATACGAATACTTAGAATCGATAATTGTATAATTAGTTAATTCATGCCTGAATAGTAGCTTCAAAATGATATGTGAGCACTTGGAATCGATACTTGTATAATTAGTTATTTCATACCTGAATGGTAGATTCTTAGAATCGGTACTTGTATAATTAATTAATTCATGCCTGAATAGTAGCTCCAAAATTATATGTGAGCACCTAGAATCGATAATTGCATAATTAGTTAATTTATGCCTGAATAGTAGCTTCGAAATGATATGTGAACACTTAGAATCGATACTTGTATAATTAGTTAATTCATGCCCGAATAGTAGCTTTGAAATGTTATGTGAGCACTTAGAATCGATGCTTGAATAATTATTTAATTTATACCTGATTAGTAGCTTCAAATTAACCTAATAATGCTCCAAATCGAAATAGTTTAGTTAGTGAACTCATGCTTATAAGTGGCTTCAAAACAACCTATGCGCACTTGTAATTAATGCTTGTTAAGTTCGTAAAAGCTACGCTTGAAAATGACATGTTTAGTTGATTAGTTATGCTTTAAAAATGGCATGTTAGTTGGTTAGCTATGCTTTGAAGTGGCATGAACTTGGCATGCTTAGCTCCTATTCGCGCATTATGAATGTAGGCTAGTTTCATGCCTCGTGAGTTTATTTCAGTTCGTTAAGTACTTATTTTAAATTAACGCAATATACATATATATATGTTTATATATGCTGTATCGAGCTGCTGGTGGTTGCTGCTCGCTCGGTAAGTTTATACGTAGCTATTTCACTTGACTTTTATGATAATATGTTATGGTTATGGAATTGAAAGCCGAGTTGGTAGTCAGATGGCTTGAGGATGAACTGTTGAGAATTTTGAGGACCTTTGTGGTCGGTGTTGTGTAAGGAGGGAGGCTGGGCTGTGTTTAACCACAATCATGAGGATTGCGAGGCCATGTGTGGCTTATTCTGTTGAAATGATTATGAAGTGTTTGAATGTGTTACGTGCAAACTCCCTTTCCTTTTATGTCATTAAGTTCCATCTTACAGGTGAGAGTGAGTTTGAAAATGGAAATTTTCATGTTTGTAACTAATAGTAGCCATAACTATTAGCAAATGATGGCCTATTTTGACTATACAAATATAGTTTTCGGAGTGAACTCGCTTGAACGGGGGAATCCCTAATGAATTTAAATAAAAAGAGAATGCGCTGTAAGAAAAAGGACTTTGCTATGAGAAGCAGCAAACTTATTAGCAGTTGTGGCCATATGCTTTAAATTGGCTAAGATATTGTGCATATGGATAATAAGATGGGAGTGAACTTACTTGAACGGAGGAATCCCTAGCCTAGGGAGTAATCCCAGTAGTGGGAAGCCCTAGAGACCCTGACGAGGGTTAAGGTCCAAAAGTTAGTTGCCATCGCAGGAGTAAGAGCTTAGCCTGAGCGATAGTCTCACTAGGGGTTGAGAATAGATCTCACCCAACCAGCACATTATGATGATCTCATGCCCAGAGTAATTTTCTAATAAGTAAGAACAGCAGTTGGCATTTCACTTTTTTAAGTATTTCAGAAAGAAAGTTTTTAAGGGTCATTATAGGACCAATACGAAAGATATTCTTTTAAGAGTATAAGCCTCAAAAAGGCTAAGAAAAGAGCTTTATGAGCCTAAGAGGCTAAGAAAAGATTTTTTATGAGCCTAAAGAGGCTAATTAAAGTGTTTTTAGAAAAAGAAAGAAAGATTTTGGTGCATATCATGTGATTAAAAATCTAAGTGCAGTGTAAATGAAATTTCAAGTACAGCATGGCCATATTCTTGTAATGCATCGAGCATATGATTTTGAGTGTGCATGTTTAGCTAAAGAAAGCTCCTTGCATAATCACTACTTCATGTGTTTAAGCATCTCATATGACTGAATTAGATAGATAAAGCATAAATCACAAATTATATCACATAACCTATGAAAGGAAGTTCTGTGCTTAGCCTCGTTGCTTGCTTATGTGTTTAACTGCTGTTAGTAAAGGAATTTAGGCGTTTAGGGACCAAGAAATGGGTTTAAGTGGTTAGAATGAGATTTATGGATAGTGATCCTTCCTTAAGGACTATGACTGCCTAATATGATATTAAAGTAAGAATACGTGATATGTGACTATTAAAGTTATTACTACCTATAACAGTTTTGGTTTTAAGGGGTCGGGGAATACTCACTGAGCGTATGGTTGCTCATCCCACTACTCTTTCCCGTTTTTCCCTAGGTTTGCATTATGACAAGTAGAAGCCAAGTTACTAATGCCAAGATGGATTCTATTCTTGCTTGTAGGGCGTCATGTGTGCCCATATGAAGGGGTTTTACGTGTTTAATAAAGTCATGTAATGTATTCCCAGAGTTGTAAATGCTTGTAAACAAGTATTCTAGTTCATGTAGTGTATTTGATTTAGGAGTCGCTCTGTAAAGTTATGTGAGCCAACCATCTAATCTATCAGTTATCTTTTTAGTTAAAACCAGTTACGTTTTGGGATGTAAAACCCAGTACTCCAGTTGTGTATACCGTCGAGTTGTATCTTTTATTTCTCCTGTATTAATGAACGATAATGTTTGAAGTACGCTGAGCAACTTGAGTTATGAACTCCGGCGTGTAGCCGTTGAGCTTATTTTAGAATGTTATACGCTTTCGTTGATTTACAGGGGTTTATTGTAAGGTTTTTAGCCTGGAAATGGTAAGTTTTTACAGGAAACTCTGTCCGTTTCGCCCCAGAAATTAAGTCGAAAGTTAAGAAAGCATAAAGCTCCTGGCCCTGGGGGCTGGGGTTGTTATAGAAAGCCAATTAATTAGACCAATTCATAATACACTAAATATTATTAAAGTGAAAATTAAGGTTACTTACGGGAGGATGCCTCTCGAGATCAAGGCAACATTACCTTGATATTTAGACAAGATAGTCTGTCTAGGCTGCACATGTTATTGCTTGGGTACATGACATGGTAGATGGGCATATGTCAACTCATGTGTGTCATAGATTTGTAACCTATAAGGTGTTTGACAGAAGGCCATGAGACACTCTGATGGGTTCAATTGCCAAAATATAAACCTTGTTAATGGTTATGTACATTGGAAATTAAGAAAATAATAATTCTAAAAGGCTTGAAGTGGTTGGGAGCTAATTTATTTTAAACTATTATTTCCCTTACCCCCCAAATGTTTGAAATGAATTCAAATTGTGTTTTACTATTAAGATACACATTATTGAGCTCTATCTCACTATTCAATTTGTTTTATTTTTACGTACTAAAGTGTTGCACAGGAATGACTTTTAGTGTGAGGTTGTGAAATCACTTATTATAGTCAGATTCTTAGATTAGAAAGTTTAGTTGTTAATCAAATTATAATAAGGGTTTGACTCATTATGTTTTGATTAGCTGACCTCTATGTTTTACTTGATATTTCTTTCAAGAAGTACAATAGTAATGCCTGATTAAGTAGTCTGCTCCATTGCTTAGGCTAATTATTAGAAAAAATTAGAATTTTGGGGGCGTTATAGAATGGTATCAAAGCTCTAGATCTGACCTAGTGCCCCTCTTTGGATATTAGATCCCAATGTAAATCTTAAAACTTATAAACATAAGTCACAGTAAAATATAAGTGTGGGTATGGGTAAAGGATTTGCATGTATTTTACAAGTGCCATTATGCATTTGCCATACTTCTGCTAATGTCATGTGTGTAACTTTAAGTGCTGATATGTGGCCAAAGTTGCTAAGAGTTATACCTTTTTTGTGCGTGTATGAAATGATAAGCTTAGGACACAACTCACAATCGAGTAAAAGGGATTTAGTGACTTCCTTATTGTGAGTGTTAGTTAGGAGTCTCTACCTGATCTTTGTAGCTTATGTTGATTTATTTTTAGGCAATTTTGGGATTGGGTATGATCATTAATGTATTGTGCCAATGTACACTATCCTAAATAGGAAGCGAACTCAAGTCATAGCAAAATAAAGGAGGGATTATGATGATGTGTGTTTGATAATTCATATTTTATATGTAATTTTTTCCTTCATTTTACCTACTTTTGTGTATTTGAAGCGTATTTTTATGAGTAAGTAATGCATGTTTTATGTGGTTTTCAAGGAAAAAATAAAATAATATAATTTGGGTACGAAGTTGATCAAGTTGATTCACCAAGTTTCCGAAAATGCAAACTTCATCGACCAAGCTCAAGAGCCCAAAAGAAAGAAAAGAAAAGAAGTGCTGCCCAGCTCAATAGCTTGCAGGGGCCTATACTGCGGCCCATTACCCAGAACCCAGCCTTCTCTCTTTCTTACCCCCTCTTCTATTTCTCTATCCATTTGGGCCTGGCCCAAACCCCAGTCAGCCTCCCACCCTTCCTTAGTCAGCTCTCATCTCCCTTACTCTCTTTTCCTATCCCTTGGCCCAAACTGAGGCCCAATTCATCAGCATCGCGAATGTAACCTCTCTCTCTCTCTCTTGTCTCCCTTCGCCTGGGCCTTCCGGGCAGCCTGCCAGGCCCGCCTTCTCTTCCTCTTCTTTCTTGGTCAGTTGGGCCTATCCTGGTGGCCCATCAGCATTCATCCAGCTTCTCCTTCGTAGTCCACTCCTTTCCCTAAATTTTCCACATGAGCTAATTTTAACCTAGTCAAAGCTAATTAATCTTGATTAATTTCTATCTTAAGGCTAGCCTTTTTATGCAACATAACAGCCAAAATATTAATTAAAATTAATTTTCATTAATTTTTAAGCATCAAAAGGGGTTGATTTTGCACTATTAAAAGGGTTCATAGGTTGAAGCATCCACACACTCATTCATTCATCTATTCTTACTCCCGTTCTCTCATCGTCCATCTTCTATTCTTCTAGATAGTATTTTGTAAGACAAAATCATTTGGCTTGAGCGGTTTACAAGAAAATAAGCTTTATTGGCTATTTTTCTCTTCTCCTCTTGTCTCATTTGTGAGTCAAATTTGAGAGTGTGTGCTTAATTTGTTTTATAATTGAGTGCAAAAGTTAGGATATAGGAAGTCAAATATACCAACTTCAATGGTGTTTTCACTAACTATGGCTGGCTAGACTACTGATTTCTAGGATCAGGATGGATCCTTGATAATAAGATTACTTTGCTAATTTCTTTTGGGGTAATTTTTGTGTAACACCCATAGCCCCTAGGGCCAAAAGCGTTACGTTTTTTTTAACTTTCTACCTAAATTTTGGGACGAAACGGACAGAGTTTTCCCTAAAAATTGAGCGTTTTCAGGCTATAAGCCTTATAATAAATCCCTGCAATTTTAACGGAAGTGTAAAATATTTAAAAGAAGCTCAACGGCCAGATGCTGGAGTTCATAACTCAATGAGCCACTCGCTCGGAGTACACCAACCAGATTAATTTGTGAATAAAGAAGAAATAGAAGATACAACTCAACGGTTCACACAACTAGAGTATTGGGGTTTACATCTGTTGGAATTGAGAGTACACTAACACAAGAGGGGGGGTGAATTGTGTTGGTAGATTTTCGAAGTTTCTGGGAATAGGCTTGGGACTTGTTTGGGCAGACTGTTTGTAACGTGCACAGAAGATGGAAAACAGTGAAAATAATTGAAAAGTGAGAACACATGATTTTTACGTGGAAACACCTCGAGCCCAACCAAGGCGAAAACCACGACCTACCCCAGTAGGATTTTCACACACTTCCACTAAACGGGCTAAACACGTTACAAAGGTAACCTTCTCTGTTACAATTACAACACACGTAACTGTCTACCCTTAGACTAGTTACACACCACGTCCTCGTCTCCCAGACTTGGACACACTCACGTAATCGTCTCCCCAAGACAAATTACACACATCCAAAGCCTCCCTGGGCTTAGACACACTCAACTCTCACTTTGATGAAAGAAGAGAATAAAAACACCTTACTTTTGTGCTTCTAACTAAGCGAATGAAAGGTACAATTTTTGCTCCTAGTATGTCAAAGAAGATGACTCAATTTTCACACACACTTTGAAGGTTTTTCAGAAAATATGATTTGCAAGTTAAATCCCTAAAAAACCGTGCAAAAAGCTTTCTCAAAAATTTATGAAATCGTGTGCAAGCCGTGTATAAAACCATGTGTGTGTGTTCAATGAGGAGGTGGAGAAGCTCCTTAAATAGTAGAGTGCAACAAGATCTTTTTGTGTGCTTGATCCACAAGTATAAGATCTTTTTGCTCCTAAAAAGAATATAGAAAGTGACTAATATTTTCAGTTGCTAAATCCTAAAATTTCCTATCTTATATTCCAAAAATAAGAGTTTGATTTATTTTGTAAAAGATTTCCTTTAAAAGCTAGACTCAAAATCTCCACAAAATATTTCCAAAGCCAAAGATTAACTTATCCTGGGTTTAATGATAACAGAAAATTTATCTCAAATATTTTAAAAAACGTCAGCCCAAGATTTGGAAAAAACTGTGAAAAATCATTTTGGCTTGAAAACAGTCTGATCCCTAATCTCAGAACTAATCTGAGACAGTGTTCTTAAAAATCATTCAAGGTAATGTTAAATCGAGTTCTTCCAAGTGGCATATTAACAAGAATCTAAGCAAATAAAACCTATAACAGACCAAGACTCTTGTTGAATCCATCGTATAGCATCTATAGGATCTTGACTTATTACTTCAATGCTGTGGTGTTACTCAGAACTGTTTCCTGAACTGTTCCTGGAGTTCTTCATGTCTTTGATGTGCTTTAAGTTTTTTTCCATTCAGCTATTCTGAGAACCTGTTCTTAAGACCTGTTGCTACGATGTTACTCAGAACTGTTTCCTGAGCTGTTTCTTGAGTCCTCCATGTCTTTGATGTGCTTTAAGTTCTTTGCCATTCAGCTGTTCTGAGAACCTGTTCTTAAGACTTGTTCTCGACCATGGTTAATTAAGCAATTTCAAAGTTTTTCAAACAGTATTTGGAACCTGTTCGATCAACACACTCAAGTGTATATTCCATTTGTGTTTGTTATCATCAAAACCTTACATTACATAATGATGGGGTCAACAATTTCCCAACAATTTTCCCCTTTTTGATGATGACAAACCAAATAACCATATTGACATAAAAGGCAAAAGCAGGTTTTAAGATAAAACGTTCATGGTCAAGCCCATCTTCCCCCTTTTTTGTTTTGAGAAGTCAACTGACGCTAGGTCAAACTGAAATGATCCTGGTCATGCCCATCTTCCCCCTTTTGACATCATCGAAAAAGGGTGGTCAGGTCAAACAAGAGAAGCAGGGTGTTTGCAGTCACCACCTCTTGGGTAATGGAGGAAAAACAACCTGCGTTACACTCAAGTATATGGTACGGTAATGATATTGGCCATCCGAGTCACGCATAAACAAATAACAACAAGAAGACAAGCATGGCACACATTACAGTAGATCCAACCAAGATTAGCAAAAACCATTGTCAGGCACAAAGCGTAACCAGATAGCAAGGAGCAGTTGTTGAGAATAAGGTGGAAATTAAAGAAAGGCAGAACAGGGAAGGATCAGGGGGTTGAGCTGATTCAGGGTGGAGGAGAAGAGAGTTTGGCTGTGAGGACGGAGAGAATTGACAGCAGATCCTCCTGGCGCTTGGCATTGAGAGTCTTCTCCTCAGCAAGTGCAGCTTTAACCTCAGTGAGCTCGGTCTTCAACCAGTTTTGGTCCAGAAGCAAGGCATCAACAGAAGGCTCACTAGAGGAAGGACCAGGAACAGGGGTGAAGGGTGTTTGAGGCCCCTGTTTGGAACCAGCAGTGTCACTCTTTGCAAGCTTGAACCCACAACTGATCAGGGTGCTGCTTCCTATCTCATATGTCACTTGGACCCCTACCTTCTTCTGCAAAGAAACCCCAAAGTGCTCAAAGACTGAAGTCAGAAGAAATCCATACCCCAGGTCATGTTCTCTAGCCGTGTTTGCAACGCGGGAGATATGACTGATCATGATGGCTGGTAGGTTGATCTGCTCTCCCCGGTCCAGGAGATCGGTAAGGCATTGGTCCATTGCATCTGCAAGGTTACGCCCTTGGCCCCGGGGGATGATGTTTTTGATGATAAACCAGAAAAGCAACTGGTGACAAGGTGTTATCTCCCCTTTCTTGACTGACCTGGGTGTTTTCAACCCTGGTTGTTGACTCAACCTTTGAGTCAATTGGAGCAATCTTTCAGCTCCGAGTACTGTCTTGTTTTCCCTTATATGCACCCCAAAGCCCTTAGCAGGAACTCCTAGAATTTCTCTCAATTCTTTAGCATTGAACCGTATCCCCTTCCCATTGACCATACTTGTCACCACTCCGTTGGTGACATTGCAGTTGGCATAGAATTCAGCTAAATCAGGTACTGAACACCCTCTCTGGGTGTTTGCAAAGAGGTCGAGCCAACCTTGGGCAGTAAGCTTTTCCATGAACATCTCCAGGCCCTGTTCCTGAAAGTAGGTAATTTTGACGATTTTGCCCCGTACTACACTTTTTTGAAAAAAATGGGCAACTCGGTCTCCTGTGGGCATGGTAGTTTTGGCTTTCTTGGATTTCGGTTTATCAGGTTTGGCTTTTGTGGGCACAATCTGAGCTGAAGCCGCCTTTCTCTTTGATGAGGCTCGCTTAGAAGAAGGCTTCACGGATGAACCAGGGCCAGACACCTGTTTGGAAACAATTTCCTCAGGTTCTGATTCTTCAGGCACCTGTTCTGGGGCTTGTTCTGGAACAGCTTTTCTCTTGGTTAGGGTGCTTTGGGTTGTGGTTAATGGAGACTGAGTAGATTCTTTAGTGGATTTGGTAGAGGCTTTTGCAGTAGAAGGTTCAGGTACTTGTTTAGGCTAGGAAGAACCAGAGAGTGAACCAGAACTGCGGGTTCGAGGTCTAAGAACATGCGTGGGAACAGGTTTTGAAGTGGTGGTTTTAAACCGACGTCTAGGCCCCCACTCACCCGATTTAGTTTTCTGGAAGGGCTGCGGTTGGGGGACCTCTATGGTTGACTTAGACCCATCACTGTCAGTCTCCTCAAGGTCTTCCACTCGATCCAAATTTATGATGGGGTCATCCATTATGTCAAAGAAAATAGGGGCAGACCCTGTTCGGGTTTTCCTCAGTTCAGGAACAGGTTCAGACCCTGTTCGTGCCATATCAGACTCAGCCAGACCCTTGTTGGTTTCAAAGACACCTTTAAACTCAGTCGGTTTCACATTGGGGTCAAACAACTCCAAATCCCATCCAAACACCGGTGGAACATCGTCCAATTTTAGCCCCATCGTTCGCAAGTCCAGACATTTCAAAAATCCAAAAGTTTTAGAGTAAATCGGCAAAGGGGGTAGAGAATCAAACCCCATACCTCTGATTTGTGCAGTCGCAGCCGTCGCAGACAGGGGCAGAGCAATGGGTGTTGGTGGCGACGCCATGCGTGGGCGCTTCGGGACTAAGGCATGAGACATGGTGGTGCTGCGTTTGCTGCTGCCGAAATTCACCATTAATGTTGAAGAGGAGCTCGAGTTTTTGGAGATTTAGGGTTTAGGATTGAAAGAGAGAGACAGAGAGAGCGAAATTGAGAGGGTTCTGGGTGACTGGGGTGTGACGTGAGCAAGCAGGAAGTTAAGGAGGTACTTGCTTCCAATCGACAAGAGGAGTATTAAATCTCCCAGTCACGCACGTTTCAACAAAAGTCAACAACTGAATTAACTACCTGATTTACACAGAGTGACAAATAGTGGCCATACCTGTTCTTGGTGCTTGTTCCTGCAGTCAATTGCTTGGTAACATGGGATAATAAGGGCAATATCATCAGACCTCAATGAGTGTCAACAAGCTGTATTCCACACATGTGCTAAATATAGCACCAAGTTTGACTGCAATCAATAATTTCAACAAGCTTGACCTGAAAAGCCCTTTAACTAGACAAGCATTGGGGGTTAACTAAGCATTCTCAAGTCATTTTAATTAGACCCAGTTCCAATCTGTTCCTCTCAAACTGTTCTCTACTTAGTGCCTTGGTGAAAATATCAGCAATTTGTTTATTAGTGGCACATAAATTCATTGAAACCGAGCCTTTTTCAACATTGTCTCTCAAAAAGTGATGACGAATGTCAATATGTTTAGTCCTTTTATGTTGACAGGGGTTTTTGGAAATATTAATTGCACTTGTATTATCACAAAATATGGGAATGTATCCCGTGTCAACACAAAAATCTTTGAGTTGTTGCCTTATCCACAGTAGTTGAGCACAACAAGAAGCAGCTGCAACATATTCAGCTTCTGCTGTGGACATGGCAACTGAGTGTTTTTTCTTGGTTGCCCAAGATACCAAACAGGGTCCAGGGAAATGAGCCATACCTGAGGTGCTTTTTCTATCAACCAAGAAACACTTCCTCTTTAAGGTATCCGTTAACGAATGCACTTTTGACATCCATCTGATATAATTTGATCTCCATGTGGGCTGCAAAAGCTATTAAGATTCGAATGGCCTCAATCCTTGCAACAGGTGCAAAGGTTTCTTCATAATCAATGCCCTCTTCTTGGTTGTACCCTTGAACCACCAGCCAGGCCTTGTTTCTGGTGATTGTTCCGGACTCATCAAGCTTGTTTTGGAACACCCACTTGGTGCCAATGATTGATCTGTCTTCCGGGTGAGGTACAAGATGCCACACCTTGTTCTTTTCAAACTGATGAAGCTCCTCTTGCATTGCTGTAACCCAATCTGAATCTGCAAGAGTTTGATGCTTCCATGGTCGTGGAGCAAGCGGATCCACAGACACACTTTCTACTCTTGCTTGGATACTTGGGGGAACAGGTTCAGAAACTGTTTCGTAGCCTATTCCTGAGCCTGATCTGAAGCCTCTTCCCAAGCCTGTTCTGGAGCCTATTTCTGGAGTGTTAGGCTGGTTTTGTTTCAAACTGGGTTAGCAATACTTCCCCCTGTTTGGTTCAGACCTTACCCATCTTCCAAGGAAACAGCTCCAGGCCCTGATTCCTCCTCGGGATACTTACCTTCTTTATGTGTGAGCAACGAATTTTTCTTAGTAAGGCCTAGTTCGAAATCATCATCCTGTGCATCAACCTTAACTAGAAAGTTAGTTTCATCAAAAAGCACATGCACACTCTCGTTAACACACAAGGTTCGCTTATTGAATACTTTATAAGCCTTACTGTATGAGGAGTACCCAAGAAGGATTGCCTCATCACTCCTTGGATCAAACTTCCCCAAGGCATCCTTCCCATTATTATGCACATAACATTTACAACCAAATACTCTCAAGTGCATAATATTAGGTTTTCTACCCTTGAAAAGTTCATAAGAAGTTTTGTTAAGAATAGGTCTAATCATGCATCTATTGATAATGTAACATGATGTGTTCAAAGCTTCCACGCAAAAGTTTCTAGCAAGACCACTAGCAATAAGCGTTGTTCTAGTCATGTCTTCTAGAGTTTGATTTTTACGCTCTACCACCCTGTTCTGCTGGGGTGTTCTTGGGGCTGAAAAATTACGATCAACACTATGCTCATTGTAATAGTCAATAAAGCTCGAATTTTCAAATTCTTTACCATGATCAGACCTTAGGCACACCAATGAGTGTCCTACTCTCTTTTCAGTCTTTTTAATGAATGCAAGAAATTTTTTCAAAAGTTTCATCTTTAGAAGCCAAAAACAAGGTCCATGTGAAACGAGAGTAATCACCCACTATCACAAGCACATACCTCTTTCCACCTCGACTTGTGATCCTCATAGGACCACACAAATCTACATGTAGCATCTGAAGAGGTCGGGTAGTGCTAACACAGTTTTTCCGTTTAAAAGAAGTTTTGACTTGTTCACCCCTGGCACAAGCGTCACATACCTTGTCATCATTAAATTTGATGGAAGGTAGGCCGACTACTAGGTCTTTAGTGACAAGTTTATTCAAGAGTGAGAGACTCGCATGGCCTAGTCTCTTGTGCCAAAGCATGACATCATTATTTAAAGCACTTAAACAAGTCAAATTGTTTTGGGGAAGTGAGAGAATACTTACTTTATACACATTTTTGTGTTGCTTCCCCCTCAACACAACATCTCCTATGTGGATATTGACGACCAAGCATTGTTTTGAAGAGAACACTACTAGGTTATCTTTATCACACAATTGGGACACGCTGAGTAGATTATGCTGTAATCCATCCACCAGATATACATTGTCAATTGTATGGGGGAATGACTCACCTATCTTACCTGTACCGACAATTGTCCCTGATTTGCCATTTCCAAATGCCACACTCCCTCTATCAGAGGCTGTAAGTGAGAGGAGGTTTGATTTTTCACCAGTTATATGCCGTGAACGACCGCTATCCACATACCACAACTGGTTGTTTGCTGAGTTGTTTGCTTGGTTGTTCCCCCTCACTTTTAGCCTCTAAAACAAATTAGGGGTTAGTTTTGGGAACCCAGATCCACTTGGGTCCGATTCTTTTTGAAGTGCAAATCTCATCTTTTCTAACCCATATTTGTTTTACATGAATCAAGTTCTTTTCCATGGCATACCTTCTTATAGGATAAGTGTACTGATAATGCCCTATTTTACCACAATGAAAACACACAATATTTTATGGTAATCCTACATATTTTCTATTAACAGGGTAATCAGTGCGCTTAGTTGCAAAGCCTAATCCTCTTTTGCCCTGGTTACAGTGAGTGTTCAGCCAATTCAGTGCCTGTGAGGACCTGTTCCAGCGCTTGTTTGCAGCAAGGTCTGATTCTACTTGTTTTAACTTTTCAAGCAATTTACTGTTCTCAACAAGTAGGGATTCTACCTTCTGTTTCAGTTCAAGAGACTCATTTTCAAGCTTAGTAAGGTCAGAAACAAAGGCTTCTTCTTTCATGCTTAAGGTCTCTTTGGATTTATTGAGGTCTTCACGCAAAACAATATTCTTCATATCAGTTTCAATTTTTTCACTTTTAAGGATTTTGTTTTCATGTTCTAATTCTCTAATATCTCTTTTTAACTCAGAACATGCATCCTTTAACATGCAATTTTCAGAATTAATAGCATCATACTCATCCATCAAAGTAACTAATAACTCTTCAAGTTTTGCTTTATTTAGACCACGTACCTTATCCTTAAGTTGAGCTAAGCTGTCCAGAGGCTCATCATCTGAGTCAGAATTACTTCTGGCCATAAGAGCCACAACAGCATCTTCCTCTTCAGTCCCTTCCTCATCCTCGGTAGAATTACCCCAAGCCGCAAGCATTGTCTTTGAGAAGCGCTTAGTAGAACTGTTTTCAACCTGCTTCCTGCCCTGTTTCCTAGACTGTTCGGGCTCTTGTTCCTCTTTCAGCAAAGGGCAGTTTTTCACAATGTGATCGAGCTTACCACATTTGAAAGATCCAGTGAACTGTTCCCGATCATTGTTTCTGGGCTTGCTGAGGTTCTTCTTGTTGTTGTTCTCTTTGACCTTTTTGAAGAACTTCTTGAATCTTTGGGTGATCATGGCCAGTTCTCCTTCATCAAGGTCCGAACCATCCTCTTCCAAAGCCTTTAGAGCAAGGCCTCGGTCTCTCTTGGTCTCCTCTTTCAATTGAGAGCTTCTTTTAAGGTCATAAGTTTGGAGATTACCAATAAGCTCGTCCAAGGTGATTTTATTCATATCCTTGGCTTCTTGGATGGCCGTGACTTTGGCCTCCCATGACTGTGGCAAAAATCATAGGATTTTCCTCACCAACTCCTCGGTGGTGAAGGACTTTCCTAATGATTTTAGCTCATTAGTGACATGGCTGAAACGGGTGTACATCTCCATCATCGTTTCTTTATCACCCATCTCAAACAGTTCATATTTTCTTATAAGAAGCTCAATTCTCGATTGTTTTACCTGATTTGTACCTTCATGAGCTACTTGCAAGGCATCCCAAATTTCTTTGGCTGACTCACATTCGGAAATGCAAGTATACTCATCAGGCTCAAGACCAAAATACAAGAGTTTTTTTTGGCTTTGGCGTTTTTCTCCATCATCTTGAAGTCTTCGGCATTGAACTCTTCAGGCTTTTTGAGAACTTTGCTTCCATCTTCAATCACTTTTGTGGGAATGAGTGGTCCATTCTTGATAAGCATCCATAACTCGTAGTCCTCAGCTTGAATGGAGTTTTCCATTCTATTCTTCCACCAACTATAATGTTGATCATTAAAGTATGGTGGTCGAGTTATGGATTGCCCCTCAAGTATGCCCTATGGTGTACTCATGTTTAGGATCTCTTAAGATGTTAATCTTTCTAATGAGAACCTGCTCTGATACCACTTATTAGAATTGAGAGTACACTAACACAAGAGGGGGGGTGAATTGTGTAGGTAGATTTTTGCAGTTTCTGGGAGCAGGCTTGGAACTTGTTTGGGCAGACTGTTTGTAACGTGCACAGAAGATGGAAAACAGTGAAAATAATTGAAAAGTGAGAACACATGATTTTTACGTGGAAACACCTCGAGCCCAACCGAGGCGAAAACCACGACCTACCCCAGTAGGATTTTCACACACTTCCACTAAACGGGCTAAACACGTTACAAAGGTAACCTTCTCTGTTACAATTGCAACACACGTAACTGTCTACCCTTAGACTAGTTACACACCACGTCCTCGTCTCCCAGACTTGGACACACTCACGTAATCGTCTCCCCAAGACGAATTACACACGTCCAAAGCCTCCCTTGGCTTGGACACACTCAACTCTCACTTTGATGAAAGAAGAGAATAAAAGCACCTTACTTTTGTGCTTCTAACTAAGCGAATGAAAGGTACAATTTTTACTCCTAGTATGCCAAAGAAGATGACTCAATTTTCACACACACTTTAAAGGTTTTTCAAAAAATATGATTTGCAAGTTAAATCCCTAAAAAACCGTGCAAAAAGCTTTCTCAAAAATTTATGAAATCGTGTGCAAGCCGTGTATAAAACCGTGTGTGTGTGTTCAATGAGGAGGTGGAGAAGCTCCTTAAATAGTAGAGGGCAACAAGATCTTTTTGTGTGCTTGATCCACAAGTATAAGATCTTTTTGCTCCTAAAAAGATTATGGAAAGTGACTAATATTTTCAGTTGCCAAATCCTGAAATTTCCTATCTTATATTCCAAAAATAAGAGTTTGATTTATTTTGTAAAAGATTTCCTCTAAAAGCTAGACTCAAAATCTCCACAATATATTTTCAAAGCCAAAGATTAACTTATCCTGGGTTTAATGATAACAAAAAATTTATCTCAAATATTTTCAAAAACGTCAGCCCAAGATTTGGAAAAAACTGTGAAAAATCATTTTGGCTTGAAAACAGTCTGAACCCTGATCTCAGAACTGATCTGAGACAGTGTTCTTAAAAATCATTAAAGGTAATGTTAAATCGAGTTCTTCCAAGTGGCATATTAACAAGAATCTAAGCAAATAAAACCTATAACAGACCAAGACTCTTGTTGAATCCACCGGATAGCATCTATAGGATCTTGACTTGTTACTTCAATGCTGTGGTGTTACTCAGAACTGTTTCCTGAACTGCTCCTGGAGTTCTTCATGTCTTTGATGTGCTTTAAGTTCTTTTCCATTCAGCTGTTCTGAGAACTTATTCTTAAGACCTGTTGCTACGATGTTACTCAGAATTGTTTCCTGAGCTGTTCCTTGAGTACTTCATGTCTTTGATGTGCTTTAAGTTCTTTGCCATTCAGCTGTTCTGAGAACCTGTTCTTAAGACCTGTTCTCGACCATGGTTAATCAAGCAATTTCAAAGTTTTCCAAATAGTATTTGGAACCTGTTCGATCAACACACTCAAGTGTATGTTCCATTTGTGTTTGTTATCTTCAAAACCTTACATTACATAATGATGGGGTCAATAATTTCTCAACAACATCCCAAAACATAACTAACTTTAACCAAAAGACATCTAACTAACTAGATGGTTGGCTCATAAGGCCGTACAGAGCGACTCATAAACAATATGCATTATATCAACTTAGAATACCTGTTACAAACATTTCAAACTGAGAATACATAACGTGATTTCATTAAACACGTAAGATCCCCTTAAATGAGCGCAAACGACGCCTTGCAAGCATGAACAGATTCCATCTTGATATAGTTGATTCAACTTTTTCCTATTATAAAGAAAACATGGGGAAAAGGGGAAAGAGTAGTGGGATGAGCAACCACACACTCGGTGAGTGTCTCCCGACCCCCTTAAAACCACAATCGTTGCAGGCAATAATATCTTTACTAGTCACATATCATGTATCCATACTTTACTATCATATTACACATTCATAAAATTCTTATGGAAACCTCACTAACCATAAACTTCACTTTAGACACTCAAACACATTTCTAGGTCTCTAAATGACCAAACTTCTTTACTACCAGGCAGTCAAACACTTAAACAAGGGACGAGGCTAAGCACAGAGACTTTTTTTTTCATAAACATAACTTTTTGGCATTCTATTCCAACTATGCATGAAACCCTATTCATATGATGTACACATAAGATTATTTCTTTTTAGAATCATACTCTTCTTGGCATTTCATTCGTATGGTATGTATAAGATACACACATTTCATGTCTCAATCAATTCTCATTCATAGGATATGCATGAAATATGCTCAAAAGACTTACTTCACATACTCGTATCTTACTTAGCATCTCATTCATAAGTTATACTTAGAACATGCACATGTCATACATAGGAAGCTTTCCTTCTTTTACTGAAAACACTTCATCTAGCCTCTTGAGGCTTTTTTTTAAAAAAAAAAAAAAACTCTTCTCCTAGCCTCTTGAGGCTCATATTCTTTTAAAGAATCTCTTTCATCTTGGTCTCATAATGACCCTTAAAAATTTTCTTTCTGAAATACTTAAAAAGGCGAAACGCCAACTGCTTTTCTTATTTAATAAGAAACTACTTTGGGCATAAGATCATCATAAAGTGCTGGTTGGGAGAGATCTACGTCCAATTCCAGTGAGATTAACTCACACTAAGCTTTTACTCCCAGGATGGCAACTAACTTTGGACCTTAACCCTCGTCAGGGTCTCTAGGGATTACTCCCTAGGTTAGGGATTCCCCCGTTTAAGCAGGTCCACTCCCATCTATTGTCCCTAAGCACTTATCTTCGCCATTTAAACTGTTTGCCGCCTCTCACAGCAAAATCATTTATCATGCAACTCACACCTTTATAAAACTCTTTAGGAATCCCCCGTTCAAGCAGGTTCACTCCTAAAACTGTATTCATTTAGTTAAAATATGCCATCATGCACTAATATTTATGGCTATTATCATTTCAAACATGAAATCCTTCTTTGAAAAACTCACTCTTATGCACATAATGTAACTTGAGGACATGGAAGGAAAGGGGGTCCACATGTATCACATTCAAGCACTTCATAATTAATTCATCACAATGAGCCACACACGGCCTTGCAATCCATACGGTTGCGGTTAATTCACAACCCAAACTCCCTCCTCACACGCACCGCACCACAAGAACCTCGAACCACTCATAGTTCTTCCTCAAACCATCCAACTACCATCTCGGTTTTTCAACTCAATAATCATAACATATTATCATGCAAGCTTATAAAAAGACGGGTAATGGGGTTTATGCACTTACCTAGGCAAGTAGTATCATTCAGCGGTGCATTATAGCATATATAAACACATATATAGATGTATCTATATCGAATCAACTTGAAATATGCACTTAATGAACCATATTAAACTAACAAGGCATGAAACTCGATTACATTCATGAATTACGTTTAGAAATTAAGCATATCATACCTATGTCATCTTGAAAGTACAACTAACTAACTATACATGCCACTTCCAAGCGTAACTAAGCCATAGAAGCATGATGCGATTCAAGGCGTTCATTTCTTATATCGAAAGCCTAATTAAGCCATATAAACGTAATATGATTCTAGACGTTCGTTTATTACATCAAAGTCATTATTTGAATCTAAATAAGTCATTTAAGCATAAGTCCTTTCAAGGTATTCATTTCTTTTCGAAGCTATTAATCGAGCATGAATTGACTAGGTGTACATGGGTCGATTCTAGGCATTTATAGTTTATTACGAAATCATTGAACGAACATGATTCAGCTAAGCATACATATAATGATTCTAAGCATTTAAAGTTTATTTCGAAGTTATTAAACGATCATGGGTCATTTATGGTTTACGTCGAACTTAATAAACAATTATGAATTAACTAAATGTACATTCGTCATTTCTAAACATTTATAATTCACTTCGAAGTTAGTTTTCAAGCAAGAATTAACTGAATAGGTTCGAATCAAAGCTAAACATGCATAATTCACTTCGAATTAAATCTTCAGGCACGAATTAACCGAATAGATTCGAATCAAAGCTAAACACGTATAATTCACTTCGACTTAAATCTTCAGGCATGAATTAACTAAATAGATCTGAATCAAACCTAAACACGCATAATTCACTTCGAATTAAATCTTCAGGCATGAATTAACCGAATAAGTTCGAATCAAAGCTAAACACGCATAATTCACTTCGAATTAAATCTTCAGGCGTGAATTAACTAAATTCACTTGAATCGATTCTAAGCCACTTTCGAGTATTAATCAACTAAACTAACATATATCGATTCGAAGTCACTATCTGGCATAGACTAGCTAAACTTAACATGCTTCGCAACTTAAAACTTAAAACGATTTTGAAACTACTAATACTTAGGAGGCGAGAAACATCCACCTCGTTCTAAGCTTAAGGACCCGATTATGGGTTACATAGACTGACTCGAAGCTAGGCCATGCCCCCTGCTCCACGTGATGCTGCTGCTACTACCTCTTCTCCCTCGCTCTAGCCCTTGGCCACGCAGATCAGAACCATGTCGGTGGTGGTCGGGTACTGTTGGTGTTTTGGCTTCAAACCCTAACCCTCTGAATCATTGCCCTCACCCAACCCTTCTCTATCTTTCTCTTCGCCGGCGGTGAACGGACGGCCAGCAGCTCGCCATCGCAGCCCATCTTCGGCCCACCATCGCCACCCTTCTATCCTTGCTCCCTCACTCTTTCGCTCCATCTCTCTCTCTCTCGCTCTTGGCATGTCGCGGAGGTTCGGCCGGTGCCTGCCTCGCCAGTGTGCCGTCGTCCACCTCGCCCCGGCTCGCCGTCCCGCGGCCACTCCCCTCTTCCGCCTCTCTCCCTTTCTCGTTCTTGTGCCAGGGGTTGGGGGGCTCACAGGGAACACTAAGAACCCCCCCTTGTCGTGGTTTTCTGCACCAGAAAGAGAAGGGGCTTCGGCCCCTTATTTGATATATTTTCCCTTTTTTTGTTTAATGCTTGCTCAATCGACTGACACCACTAGTCTAATCTCATACCTCTTATTCTAAACCCAATTGTTAATACCAGCGCTCATCGATCATTTGTTCCTAAATATGTCAAGGTTCGATTTTAATAAACCTCGAAACTAATTATAAGGTGAACAACCTACTCGCATTTGGGAAACGACTAAATAAATCGAATAACAACTAAATTAAACTATCGATATAATTTGAAGGCACAAATAGCCCGAATTAACTTTAAAATCAATAATAGCAATAATAATTCTTTTTAATAAAATTATCGTTCACGTCAGCGCTTCGGTAATAATTTAACTCATATAGTTGCTAAAAATACGAATTTATAACATAAAAAAAGTACTACAGTTAGCTTAACGGAAAACAAAGAATGTGGGTCTTACATTCTTCCCCCCTTAAAAGAATTTCGTCCTCGAAACTCTAAATCTAAGTTCGGTCTCTCCTAGAATGCACGCACACAACTAGGATCTACGCGATAGGCTTTCAAAAGGTTTCATTTTGAAGACTTTACTTCTTTTAAATCGAAAGAAAATGGCTTATGGCCTCCAGTCTCCTCTTCGCCAATCCTCTTCAAGCATCTACTCACTCTATTTAGGCGCGCAGGGCAAATCGCATCGAAGAGGGGCAAATGACTTGGCGTGGAAAACCATATCGAGTTTATTTTGAAGAATGAACAAAGATTTTCAATAATCTAGACTCAATTCGCACGACAAGCAATAATTCTATGCATATGCATCTATAAGTGGGCCTCTAAAGGCATGACAATCGAGACACTGACATCTTAAGGTCATACACTAGCGATCTCATTCTAAAACATGAATTTAAGTCACTTTTAGGATCACAATGATTAATATCGAGATTCCTATCCACATTTAGAATAATGAAAATGTCATATAGCATCACATAGCATCACTTAAGCACAACAGTACTACATAGCATTGCATAGTATTAGTAATTTAGTATTCTCAGGCCTAGGGATCACAAGCAACATGCAGCCGTCTAGTACATATATAGCAAGCAATTACAAAATGGAAGCATGCGCAACTAATGTTCGTATATTTATGCATCCGTCACAACTAGCCTTTAGGCCTCGCATTCACGTCGACTTAGATGCTAAAATCATATGAAGAGTTTAACAACAGAGCACGGAAGGTCAAGGATCACGAATAGCATGAACTCACATAATCATGTTGATAGGAACAACTGGGAGAAAAGGTGCTAATCTAGAAATGCAAGTTGATGACTTTGATGGTCGGAAGGTTTTTCCTAGAGTCACTACTTGGAGCTGACTGCCTCTTAAGTCCTAGATTCGTACAAGTGAATGGTTATGCTCCTAAGGTCATCTCATCATACTTCAAATACTGGCGCATGCATTCACTTAGCTAAAACATGGTATCATAGAAGTCTCGGAATGCAAATAATGAGTCAGTGGTCATCTCGTGCTATGAATTACAAAACTTATATTATCTGGATGACAAAGTCATATACTAACCAATTTGAGTCAAGCAAACACCAAGTAGTGCAACAACTTATTTACAATTGCATAACTAGTCATGACTTAATTCTTATAGTGTATTAATGTTCACGCATAATAGACATGAGTGTCCACATATAGGATGACATGACCCTAAATGCTCTATGATGCTACTTTCTTACACATGAGATACATATGTCTATGAATGTGATGCATGTAAATGCAGCTCTATTGTCATTTAGCCGTGCATTACATACATCGAGTTCGACTAATCCAACTATAACACGAGAGAACAGTATTGATGGGCTGTAAATGATGATCTAAGAGTCATGCCGTGAAACTAACTACATAAATCAAATCACTCTAGCTAATACAGTCACATGTTCAATCAAATTCAAGCCAAGCAATTACAAAAACTCACTTTGTTGGCATTTGATCACAAACACGTCGATGGTTACATACAACAATCCTATCTATATGTATTCTTATAGTCTTACACAGCACATGACACCATAATAAATCTTTAAGACATGCGGACCCACATATTGTCACATTGAGAGAACACCTAGACATGTAGGTATGCGTGCAATCCTCCTTTTGCAGCCTATGGTCAATGGTATGCTCTAAACCCTATCCAATTTAGGAAAGATTGGTGTTGAGCGGCTAGAATTGTGTGAGTATGGTTGACATCAATGGCCTCATAGGCACACGTTGAGGTCTTACGAGGTACATCTATCTTACAGGTGATCGTAGGAGTCTTATTGCAGGTCGCTTACCTTAGGAGGGATCGTTTACTATGTACAATTCCAAAGTCTATTAAGTTCTTTCTCCCTTAAGCTTTCTAGGTGTATTAGGGTTCGTTCAAGCCAAAACATCATCACCCCATTCAAGAATAATAGTTCGTATAATAGAAAGCAAGTAATGCACAGTTTAGGCAACAATGGCAAAGAAGGAGAACGGTAGGCACACTTTACGCAGTGTTTATTCACACCCTACCGCTGGCACATAGTTTTTCAAGCATGCATACAAAAATATCCTTTAATTTCACTCAGGCAATTCAAAATTCACATTAGCAAGGTACCATTTAGTAGGATTATCAATCATAGTAGCCAATTTCCAATCATTCCTTTCCTAGCTCAATACGAAGGATTCTATCAATGTACACATCTTAGCACATACGCATTTACGAGCAACATTTGATAAACATAAGGGCGCGTATTTGTGAATCTAAACTACCTCATCATCACTAATTGAGAGTTAATCCTTCGGTGTAAGAAAACTTGGCTCGGCTCTAACTCACTAATCAAAAGGCTTTAACCTATAAGGTCCCTAGTTTTTCGAAAGAAAATAGTTTAACTGCTTCTACCTCTCTCTCTACCAACCTTTGAGTACGTCTGCTCACTCCATTATGGGGCCTGAGGAGCAAATCATACTTCGGGGGCAAAGATGGGCTTAGAGTTAAGACTTTCTAATCATTTAATTTTAAACCGTCAAGGCGTATAAGCAAATAAGCAAACAACCTTCGATTGGACCAATACTTAACTCATTCATGAGAATACAAGTTATTCGGCTTACACCCTTAACAATTTGTTCGTTCACTCGATTAGTAAGCTCACTCGAGCAGTACCTAGCTAGCTAAATATGCCAAGATTTACATTGAATGCACAATTGTAGACCTAGTAGGCATATATCACATCATTATGAATGCGTTCCTATCGGACTATATGAATGCAAGACTCAAGTGGCGGCCTATGGTCGCAGGACCATGCTCTGATATCATCAATGTAACACCTCTAGCCCCTAGGGCCAAAAGCGTTACGTTTTCTTAACTTTCTACCTAAATTCTAGGACGAAACGGACAGAATTTCCCCTAAAAACTGACCGTTTCCAGGCTATAAGCCTTACAATAAATCCCTACAATTTTAACAGAAGCGTAAAACTTTCAAAAGAAGCTCAACAGCCAGACGTCGGAGTTCATAACTCATCGAGCCACTCGCTTGGAGTACACCAATCAGATTAATTCATGAATAAAGAAGAAATGGAAGATACAACTCAACGGTTCACAGAACCGAAGTATTGGGGTTTACATCCCAAAACATAACTAACTTCAACCAAAAGACATCTAACTGACTAGATGGTTGGCTCATAAGGCCGTACAGAGCGACTCATAAACAATTTGCATTACATAAACTTAGAATACCTATTACAAACATTTCAAACTGAGAATACATAATATGACTTCATTAAATATGTAAGATCCCCTCAAATGAGTGGAAATGACACCTTGCAAGCATGAACAGATTCCATCTTGAAATAGCTAATTCAACTTTTTCTTGTTATAAAGAAAACCTAGGGAAAAGGGGAAAGAGTAGTGGGGTGAGCAATCACACGCTCAGTGAATGTCTCCCGACCCCCTTAAAACCAAAACCGTTGTAGGCAATAATATCTTTACTAGTCACATATCCGGTATCCACACTTTACTATCATATTAGGCATTCATAAAATTCTTATGGAAACATGACTAACCATAAACTTCACTTTAGACACTCAAACACATTTCTAGGTCTCTAAATGATCAAACTTCTTTACTACTAGGCAGTCAAACACTTAAACAAGGGACGAGGCTAAGCACAGAGGCTTTCTTTTTTATAAACATAACTTCCTGGCATTCTATTCCAACTATGCATGAAACCCTATTCATATAATGTGCACATAAGGTTATTTCTTTTCAAAATCATACTGTTCTTGCCATTTCATTCGTATGGTATGCATAAGATACACACATTTCCAGTCTCAATCAATTCTTATTCATAGGATATGCATGAAATATGCGCATAAGACTTACTTCTCATATTCGTATCTTACTTAACATCTCATTCATAAGTTATACTTAGAACATGCACATGTCATACATAAGAAGCTTTCCTTCTTTTACTGAAAACACTTCATTTAGCCTCTTGAGGCTTATTAAAAAAAAAAAAGAAAAACCCTCTTCTCTAAGCCTCTTGAGGCTCATATTCTTTTAAAGAATCTCTTTCATCTTGGTCTCATAATGACCCTTAAAAACTTTCTTTCTGAAATACTTAAAAAGGCGAAATGCCAACTGCTTTTCTTATTTAATAAGAAACTACTCCGGGCATAAGATCATCATAAAGTGCTGGTTGGGAGAGATCTATGCTCAATCCCAGTGAGATTAACTCACACTAAGCTCTTACTCCCGGGATGGCAACTTACTTTGGACCTTAACCCTCGTCAGGGTCTCTAGGGGTTACTCCCTAGGCTAGGGATTTCCCCGTTCAAGCAGGTCCACTCCCATCTGTTGTCCCTAAGCACTTTGTAAAACTCTTTAGGATTCCCCCGTTCAATCAGGTTCACTCCCAAAATTGTATTCATTTAGTTAAAATATGCCATCATGCACTAATATTTATGGCTATTATCATTTCAAACATGAAATCCTTCTTTGAAAAACTCACGCTTATACACATAATGTAACTTGAGGACATGGAAGGGAAGGGGGTCCACATGTGTCACATTCAAGCACTTCATAATCAATTCATCACAATGAGCCACACATGGCCTTGTAATCCACACGATTGCGGTTAATTCACAACCCAAACTCCCTCCTCACAAGCACCGTACCACAAGAACCTCGAACCACTCATAGTTCTTCCTCAAATCATCCAGCTACCATCTCGGTTTTTCAACTCAATAATCATAACATATTATCATGCAAGCTTATAAAAAGATAGGTAATGGGCTTTATGCACTTACCTGGGCAAGCAGTATCATTCAGCGGTGCATTATAGCATATATAAACACTTATACAGATGTATCTATATCGCATCAACTTGAAATAGGCACTTAATGAACCGTATTAAACTAGCAAGGCCTGAAACTCGATTACATTCATGAATTACGTTTAGAAATTAAGCATATCATACCTCTGTCATCTTGAAAGTACAACTAACTAACTGTACATGCCACTTCCAAGCGTAACTATGCCATAGAAGCATGATGCAATTTAAGGCGTTCATTTCTCATATCGAAAGCCTAATTAAGCCATATAAACGTAATATGATTTTACACGTTTGTTTATTACATCGAAGTCATTATTCGAATCTAAATAAGTCATTCAAGCATAAGTCCTTTCAAGGTGTTCGTTTCTTTTCAAAGCTATTAATCGAGCTTGAATTGACTAAGTGTACATGGGTCGATTCTAGGCATTTATACTTTATTACGAAGTCATTGAACGAACATGATTCAGCTCAGCATACATATAACGATTCTAAGCACTTAAAGTTTATGTCGAAGTTATTAAACGATCATGGGTCATTTATGGTTTACGTCAAACTTAATAAACGATTATGAATTAACTAAATGTACATTCATCGTTTCTAAACATTTATAATCCACTTCGAAGTTAGTTTTCAAGCATGAATTAACTGAATAGGTTCGAATCAAGGCTAAACACGCATAATTCACTTCGAATTAAATCTTCAGGCATGAATTAACTAAATAGATTCAAATCAAAGCTAAAAACGCATAATTCACTTCGAATTAAATCTTCAAGCATGAATTAACCAAATAAGTTCGAATCAAAGCTAAACACGCATAATTCACTTCGAATTAAATCTTCTGGCGTGAATTAACTAAATTCACTTGAATCGATTCTAAGCCACCTTCGAGTATTAATCAACTAAACTAACATATATCGATTCGAAGTCACTATCGGGCATAGACTACCTAAACTTGACATGCTTCGCAATTTAAAACTTAAAATGATTTTGAAACTACTAATACTTAGGAGGCGAGAAACACCCACCCCATTCTAAGCTTAAGGACCCGATTATGGGTTACATAGACTGACTCGAAGCTAGGCCACGACCCCTGCTCCTCATGATACTGCTGCTACTGCCTCTTCTCCCTCGCTCTAGCCCTTGGCCATGCAAATCAGGACCATGTCGGTGGTGGTCGGGTGCTGTTGGTGTTTTGGCTTCAAACCCTAACCCTCTGAATCATTGCCCTCACCCAACCCTTCTCTATCTTTCTCTTCGCCGGCGGTGAATGGATGGCCAGTAGCTCGCCGTCGCAGCCCATCTTCAGCCTACTGTCGCCACCCATCTATCCTTGCTCCCTCACTCTTTCGATCCATCTCTCTCTCTTTTGCTCTTGGCGTGTCGCGGAGGTCCGGCCGGCGCCTCCGTCGCCGATGTGCCGTCGTCCACCTCGCCCCCGGCTCGCCGTCCGGCGGACACTCCCCTCTTCTGCCTCTCTCCCTTTCTCTTTCTTGTGCCAGGGGTTGGAGGGCTCGCAGGGAACACCAAGAACCCCCCTTGTTGTGGTTTTCTGCACCAGAAAGAGAAGGGGCTTCGGCCCCTTATTTAATATATTTCCCCTTTTTTTTGTTTAATGCTTGCTCAATCGACTGACACCGCTGGTCTAATCTCGTACCTCTTATTCTAAAGCCAATTGTTAATACCATCGCTCATCGATCATTTGTTCCTAAATATGTCAAGGTTCGATTTTAATAAACCTCGAAACTAATTCTAAGATTAACAACCTACTCGCACTTGGGAAACGACTAAATAAGTCGAATAACGACTAAATTAAACTATCGATATAATTTGATGGCACAAATAGCCTAAATTAACTTTAAAATCAATAATAGCAATAATAATTCTTTTTAATAAAATTATCATTCACGTCAGTGCTTCAATAATAATTTAACTCATATAGTTGCGAAAAATACGAATTTATAACGTAAAAAAAGTACTACAGTTAGCTTAACGGAAAACAAAGAATGCGGATCTTACATTTTGTCTCTTTAATTACATAATTTTAAGTTTATAATTGATTATACTCTATTTATGCATCTTAATACTAATGTTTAATCGTGTTGGTTACCCTAATTTAATTTGGTATCTCGAATGAATGTTAGGCCTTGTAGGCTAATATGACGATTATGTAATTGAACTTAAAATTATAATTGTTAAAATTGAATAATTTATTCTGGAAATTAAATAAGTTATATCTAAAAAGAATGATTTATGCTAACCTTTTGGATAAATAATCTTATTTGATAATTATAATCATCTTTTTTTTTAATGACCTAATGCGTGTAGCTTGGGTTGAACGAGAGACAAATTAAGTCCCCATTTGAATTAGTAAATTAATATTTGCATCAAAGGTGAAATCTAAAATCCTAGATCATTCTCTAATTTGAATTTTCTCTACTTGGCACTTTCACCTCTCTTTTAGTGCCTTTAATTCATATCGGTAATTAAACTCCTCGTTCGATTTATTCATTATATTTGGAAAAGTAGAAATTTAAAATCATTATTATTCCTCGTGAGATCGACACCTTGATACTTGCTAGTCTACAATTAACCTTGTGCACTTGCAAGTAGAAAAGGTTTTAAAATTGAACAAAAAATCCAGGCGTCATTGCCAAGGAATGAATAGTGATTTTTGAATTTTTTTTCTACCTTTTATTTTTTTCTTCCCCTCTTCCCCGCTCATCTAACAATTTTATTCATTTATTCTCTATCCCCTTCCCTTTTATTTTTATGGTTTCATTCCCTAATCCCTCCTAATCTAACCATTTTATTTTTTATTCTTCCCTCTCCCTTTTAATCTAACTATTTTCCCTATCCCTTCTAACCTAGTGTAATCTAACCTAACTCTTTTATTTATGTTATTTTATTTTTTGTATCTAATCTAACAATTCCCCTCCCTTTTATTTCAATTTTTTTCCTCTTTATGTTGTCTTTTTATTTTTTCTTATTTTGCTTTATTTTTTTTTGTTTTTCCCCCTTCCCTTAGATCTTTCTTCATTTTTTTCCCCTTCTTATCTTTCTCTTTTCTTTTCTTCTTATTTTGGTTTGGTGGTTATTATTGTGGTGAGCTTATCCTATTCTCTTGGTTGTTTGTGGGTATAGCATGGTAGACGTTCTTCGTGCGTAGATCTTGAACTATATAATCCTGAAATTGAACGTTCTCTTCGAAAGATAAGAGCTAAGAAAAAGGAATCTAAGAAAAAGATGGATGAAGAACAAACTCTAACACCTAAGCAACTTAAGGAGTATTTTACTCTGGCCACATATGACTTGCCAACAAGAACATGTATGCCCACTGTTACGGTGCCATTTGAGATTAAACATTCTCTTATTCAAATGCTGCCGTCGTTTTATGGGCTAGAGTCTGAAATCCTTTAAGCATGTTGACGCACTCTTAGAGATTTGTTCCACTGTATTCTTGAATAATATCTCTGATGACGCTCTTCACTTGTAGCTTTTCCCTTTTTCTCTGAAAGATAAAGCTAAAGCTTGGTTGGACACTAAGACAAATATTACCAATTGGGATCAAATGCAAAAGGAATTCTTGAAAAAGTTTTTCTCTATTGTAAGTCATGTTATGGCCACTTTCTCACAAAATGAAAATGAACAATTACATGAAAGTTAGGAAAAGTTTAAAGAGTTATTGCAAAGTGGTCCTCACCATGAGGTTCATATGTGGTAACTTGTCCAGAGTTTTTACTCTGGCTTAGATGAGCACAACAGGAAAATGGTTGGTGCATCATATGGTGGTAGTTTCTTGTATAAAACTCCTAAAGAAGCTTGGGAATTATTTGAACATTTGAGTAAAAATTCACACTTGCATGCTACTTCCTCACATTCTGATTTGCCTAGACAATTAGAAAGTAAAGGGGGGATTTATAAGGTTTCACATTTGATTGACATTTCTAGTAAAGTTGATGCTTTAGCTAGGAAATTTGATCAATTGTTGTGCATGAACAAAGTGTTTAATGCCCCTTCTATGCAAAATATATGTTCAATTTGTGCTGGTCCCATGTATGCTTCTGTTGATTGTCCTTGTGTTGGTAAGTCTGATTGTGTGACTTAACAAGTAAATACTGCCCAAGGATTTACTCCATCAAACAACCCTTATTTTAATACCTATAATCATAGTTGGAGGAATCATCTGAATTTTTCATAGAGATCTCAAAATGTTGAGAATCTTCAGACCCAGTCTAGCAGACCTGCCCCTCCTAGTTTCTAAAACCAGAGATATGCTCCTCCTTCTTCTCATCCAGCTCCATCTGGGAACTCTGAGGTAGACTAGGTAATTTCTGCCCTTGGCACCTTGACCTCTATTGTGCAAAATGTTAACTCTAAGGTCCAAGGAATTGAATCTAAAATGCATATTGTTGATTCTCACTCACAATCTATTGCTAAGTTAGAAACCCAACTTGGATAAGTAGCCATAGCTAGAGGTAAAAGAGTCCAAGCTACCCCATTTAGAACTCTCAAGGCCAAAAATTTGAACAATTGAAAGCTGTAATGGTTCTTAGGATTGGTAAAGAAGTAGATAATAAGGTGAGTGGAAAGAAACATGATAAAGAGGAAAGACTTAAGACCATGAAGAGTGACCTTGAATCTGAAAAGGAAAATGACCCATCCCCTTCTCCTATTATGTCCGGCTCTACTGTGACCTATAAGCTATGGGTTCCTTACCCTCAAGCTTTCGATGTACCATTCCCTTCCAGGAAAGACAAGCACAGAGATGATATTCTAGAGACCTTTAAGCAAGTTAAGGTCAATCTTCCCCTCTTGGAACCGATTAGGCAGCTCCTGGCCTATGCTAAGTTCCTTCAAGGCATGTGCACTTTTAAAAGAAAATCTAAAAATGACAGGTCTAAAAAGGTTCTTTTAAGTGAACAAGTGAGCTCAATTTTAAAATGCAACACTCTACCTAAGTTCAAAGATCCCGATGTCCCTACCATCTCATGTTATATTGGCAATCATAAAATTGAAACGAAACTTTTGGATTTGGGTTCTAGTGTTAGTTTGATACCATATTCTATTTACTTAGAGTTGGGATTAGGTGAACTGAAACCTTCCAACTATACCCTTGAGGTTGTTGATAGGTCAGTTAGGACTCCTAGGGGGAGAATAGATGATGTGTTGATGCACATTGATAAAGTATTCTTTCCTGTTGATTTTGTTGCATTAGATATGGACCCTAGTTATGCTTCTAAGGAAATCCCTCTTATTTTAGGACCTCCCTTCCTAGCCACAGCTAATGCCACCACTAACTGTGGGACGGGAGTAATGGATGTCTCAATCATGAACATGAGGGTTAGGCTTAACATTTTCAAAGCTTCTGCTCAACCTATGTTTGAAAATGAATCTGAATGCTTCTTTGTCGATGTGATTGATGAAATGATTGAAGGAGCTTTGCCTGCTATTCTGAGCAGTGTTCCCCTGAAAACCTCCCTTTCCTATGGGGATTTAAGATTGATTGACTTAGGGAGAACCCTGGATGATATGGATTCTAATCTAGTTTCACTCTCATCTTAAGTCTTCCTGTTGGATGTCTACTTATGAACTTCTTCCCCAGTTGGCTAGTTGTCTTATGCCACCCTCTGTTGTATCTTCACCTAAACTTGAGTTGAAACCCCTCTCTGATTCACTTAAGTATGTGTCCTTAGGCCCTAAAGAGGCCATACCTATTATTATATCTTTTCTTTTACCTTGTGATCAAGAGGAAGAGTTGATTCATATTTTGTCAGATCATAAGGGTACTATTGGGTGGTCAGTTGCTAATTTAAAAGGGATTATCCCATAATTTGTATGCATAGAATTCATTTGGAAGATGATGCTAAACCTATTAGGTAAATGCAATGCAGATTGAACCCGCAAATGAAAGAAGTTGTCCAGAAAGAGGTAGTATAGCTTTTAGATGCAGGCATTATCTACCTTATTTCTAATAGTCAATAGGTTATTCAAGTTCAAGTAGTCCTTAAGAAATCTGGCATAACTATGGTTAAGAATAATGAAGGTGAACTAATTCTTACTTGACAGAGCACAGGGTGAAGAGTGTGCATTGATTACAGAAAGCTGAATTCTATAACTAGAAAGGGCCATTTTTTTCCTTCCACTCATTAATCAAATTTTGGAAAAATTAGCTAAACAAAGTTTTTATTGCCCTTTATATAGGTATTCTGGTTACAATCAAATACCTGTCTATCTTGAGGTCTAAGAGAAAACAACATTTACATGCCCATTAGTTACCTTTGCCTATTAGAAGATGCCTTTTAGGTTGTGTAATTCACCTTTCACATTCCAAAGATGCATGATGGCCACATTTACTGATTATATTGATAATTTCATGTAGGTGTTTATGGATGATTTCTCTGTTTTTGATTCTTTCTTTGATGTGTGTCTTGCTAATCTGTCCATTGTGCTAAAAAGATGTGAAGAAGTAAATATTGTTTTGAGTTAGGAAAAGAGTCATTTCATGGCCCAAGAAGGGATTGTTTTGGGACATAAAGTGTCCAAAAAGGGATTGAGGTTGATAAAGCCAAGGTTGATTTGATTTCTAATCTACCTATGCCTTCTTCTGTAAAGCAAGTCAGATCTTTCCTTGGCCATGCTGGTTTCTATAGGAGATTTATTAAGGATTTTAGTAAAGCAGCTCACCCACTCACTAACCTCCTTATCAAAGATGCTCCTTTTGTGATTGATGAGTCTTGTGGGAAAGCTTTTGAAAAGCTTCGGTCTTCCTTGGTGTTAACCCCTATTGTACAACCCCCTGATTTTTCTCTACTGTTTGAGATTATATGTGATGCATATGATTTTTCTATTAGGGTTGTTTTGGGTTAAAGTGTGAATAGAGTGCCTTATTATGCTAGTTGAACTCTAACTGATGTTCAAAAGAATTATTCAACCACTGAAAAACAGTTGCTAGCTGCAGTATTTGCACTTGATAAATTCTATCCATACCTTTTGTGTTCAAAAGTGATTGTGTTCACTAATCATGCTGCATTAAAACACTTATGGGCTAAGAATGACACTAAACCAAGACTCATTAGATGGATTTTATTTCTCCAAATGTTTGAAGTTGAAATAAAATATAGGAACGGTTCTGAAAATTCAGTTACAGACCACTTGTCTAGAATCTTTACTAAGTATACTGATGATTTAGTTGGATTTTCTGACCACTTCCCTGATAAGCAACTATTTGTTGTGTCACGTGCCCCTCTCCCTTGGTTTGCTCACATTGTGAACTACCTTGTCACCAAGAAGATTCCTCCTTATTGATCCAACAAGAGAAGGATAGGTTCTTCTCACAGATTAGACATTACCATTGGGAAGATCTTTACCTTTTCAAAGATTGCCCTGACCAAGTGGTACGTAGGTGTGTCCCCAAGAGTGAAATTCATAGTATTCTCACTTTTGCCACTCTTACACTTGTGGTGGTCACTTTGGAGGTCATAGGACAGCTGCTAAAGTCCTACAAAGTTGGCCCACTCTGTTTAGAGATGCTCACCGATTCTGTCTTGCTTGTGAGCGTTTTCAACGTATGGATGCCCTGTCCCGTCGTGATATGATGCCCCTTTCCCTGTTCTAATTATTGAGATATTTGATGTGTGGGGCATTGATTTCATCCCTTTTCCCCATCTTTTGGCTTTGTATACATATTGATTATTGGTGATTATGTGTCAAAGTGGGTGAAAGCTCAGGCTACTAGGACTAATGACCACAAGGTTGTGGTCAAGTTTGTGAAAGAATGTATTTTCTGTCAGTATGGTACCCTAGAACTCTTATTATTGATGGAGATAGTCATTTTTGTCATCGATCTTTCGAGGCTTCACTTAGAAAGTATTCTGTGACTCACAAAGTAGCTACCCCTTATCATCCTCGGACTAGTGGTCAAGTTGAAGGGTCTAATCATGAGATCAAGTCTATACTTGACAAAATGGTTTGACCTGATAGGAAAGACTGGTCTTTGAGATTGCATGATGCCCTTTGGGCCTATGGTATCGCTTATAAGACTCCTATTGGGATGTCGCCTTGCCGTCTTCTTTTTGGTAAGGCTTGTCACTTGCCAATTGAATTAGAACACTGTGCTTTTTGCGATATTAAAGCTTTTAATTTTGATACGAGACAAGTGGGTTCTAACCGTGTGAATGAATTGGATGAATTGTGTAATAAAGCATATGAGAATGCTAAGATTGTTAAAGCCAAAACCAAAGCTTTTCATGATAAAATGATTTCTCTTAAATCTTTTGAACCTAATCAGAAGATTTGGCTTTTTAACTTTAGCCTTAAGCTATTTTCGGGCAAGTTGAGATCTAGATGGGATGGTCCCTTTGTTGTCCAACAAGTGTTTCCCTCTAGGACAATTCAAATTTTGGATCCCCAAGATGGTAGGGTTCTTATGGTAAATGGCCAACGTTTGAAACCTGTTGTGATTCATGATATTGACCTTGGTTTGATTAAATCCATCAATCTAGTAGACCCTGTCTACTATGATTAGTGGGTAGGACCTTGTCTAGATGAGGGTGTAAAGCTTAGCACTTGTTGGGAGGTAACCCAATCTCTTTAGGAAAGTTTAAGTTTTTTATTTTTTATTTTTTTGGGGTGTGCTTGTGTTTTTGAGGTGTAATTCTTCACTTGGTTTTTGGCTTTTGTGGTTAGTAATGGTTGTGAAGGTAACTTGTTGGGCTTATATGAAAATAACTTCTTCGTGCTATCAGGTTGTGTTGCTCTTTTCTCCATCTCCCTCTTTCTTATTGTTCTCTACATTGAGGATAATGTACAGTTTGGGTGTGGGGGGGAAGGCAAATTGAAAATTTTAAGGAAAATTGAACTTGAAAATCTGTGTGTGAATTTGATTTTGGGAAGAGTTTGAGTATTCTAATTATGAATGTTCTGCTCTGATTATGTGGATTTGATTCATGTGACCCATGCTCATTAGAGATTGCTTGAAACTTTGACTAGTTGAAGGCCAAAATTTTTGGTGTGCTAATGTCACTATGTAGCCGATTTTGAGTTTGAGATGTAACCCCATTTTCAATGTCACTTTGAGTACTTGATAAGCATTGAGTTCCCAATTGACATCTCAATTAATAAATAAAATAAATTGAATTAACTGAGTTCTAATTTTGGTACTAATGCTCAGGTTCTATCTTTGTGCATATTTTTAATCGCCTGAATATGTACAAGTGTTTCTCTGAGTGTCATCTTTATTCATATCTTTATCCATTCAAGAAAGCACATGGGATCAAGTAACTTTTGAAAAAAATTCAAAGTCTCCAAAAAAAAAAAAAAGCGTCAATAAGTTGATTTGGCATTGGGGACTTGATTTTAAAGATGCTCTTGCGATTTTTGTTGTGTGGGGTGAAATTTTGTGCTTATGGTTTACTACATGATTTCGTTGTATGCTTAATTTGCCTGGATCTTAGCATACTGACTGGTTGAGGTTGGAAATATTTGATAATGAGCTGTGGGTTGGTAGTGAATGAATGTATGTGATTCGGAGTAGGTATTCATAGTTGGATCATTTGATTTTCTTTCCTAATCTTATTCTTATTCTTCTTGATGGTTTGAATGAATATATGCATTAATGATGTTCTTTGCTCAAGGACTAGCAAAGTTTTGGTGTAGGAGAGTTGATGATTCATATTTTATATGTAATATTCTCCATCATTTTACTTACTTTTGTGTCTTCGAAATATATTTTTATCAGTAAGTAATGCCTGTTTTATGTGGAGTTGGAAAAAGCTGACCCGACATGATTACTGACTCGAAACCGACACGAAATTACGTGGATTTGGGTATAAATTTTTGACTCGTTTAATTAAATGGGTTGACACGTTCAGCACGTTTAATTAAATGGTCTAGGTTCAGGTCGAGATTCTCGACACGAAAAAGTATCTATTTAACCTATTTAATTAAATGAGTTAAATAAGTCAACTCATTTTTCCATTTTTTATTTACCCATTTACTTTTTATTAGATAATTAATAATATAAAAATTTTTAGAAATAATGAATTATGACGAATCTGGGGAATTTCAAAGAGTAATTATTAATGTGATATGTAAACTTAACTTTTACCACTGTAATTGCGTATTAGTTGAAAATATTAAATGTATAAATAGTCAATTAAGCGACTGAACTTGACCTGTTTATCTTAAACGGGTTAAGCAGATCAACCTGTTTAAAAATTAAATGGGTACAGGTCAAGATTTTTCAACCCGTTTAATAAACGGGTTAGGTTCAGGTTAAGGAATTCTTAACCCGTTTAAATTCGACACGAACACGAACCCGACCCGACACGACCTATTATCTAGCTCTAGTTTTATGTGATTTTTAGGTGAAAAATAAAATAAAAGAATCTGGGTATGAAGTTGATAAAGTCAATTCAAATTTGTCCAAGTTTCTGAAAATGCAAACCTCATCAACCAAGCTCAAGAGTCCGAAAAAAAGAAAAGAAAAGAAGTGCTGCCTAGCTCAACAGCTCACATAGGCCTGCACCATGGCCCACTACCCAGAACCTAGCCTACTCCCTTCGTCACTCCCCTCTTTTATCTCTCTATCCGTTTGGGCCTGGCCTAAACCCCAGTCAGGCCCCCAGCCCTCCTCAGTCAGCTCTCATCTCCCTTACTCTCTTTTCCTATCCCTCGACCCAAACCGAGGCCGAATTCATCAGCACCGAGAACGCAACCTCTCTCTCTCTTGTCTCCATTCGCCTGGGCCTTCTCAACAGCCTGCCAGGCCCGCCTTCTCTTCCTCTTCTTTCCTTGGTCAGTTGGGCCTATCCTGGCGGCCCATTAGCATTCATCCAGCTTCTCCTTCGCAGTCCACTCCTTTCCCTAAATTTTCCACATGAGCTAATTTTAACCTAGTCAAAGCTAATTAATCTTGATTAATTTCTAGCTTAAGATTAGCCTTTTTATGCAACATAATAGCTGAAATATTAATTGAAATTAATTTTTGTTAATTTTTGGGCATCAAGAGGGGTTGATTTTACACTATAAAAGGGGGTCATAGGCTGAAGCATTCACATACTTATTCATTCATCCATTCTTACTCCCATTCTCTTATCCCCCATCTTCTATTTTTCTAGAGAGTACTTCGTAAGACAAAATCATTTGGGTTGGACGGTTTAGAAGAAAAATAAGCTTTGTTGGTTATTTTTTATCTTTTCTTCTCATCTCATTTGTGAGTCAAATTTGAGAGCGTCTGCTTAATTAGTTTTGTCATTGAGTATAGAAGTTTGGACATAGGGAGTGAAATATACCAACTTCAATGTTGTTTTCACTAACTATGGCCGGCTAAACTACTCATTTCTAGGATTAGGATAGATCCTCGATAATAAGATTATATTTCTTTTGGGGTAATTTTTGTCTCTTTAATTACATAATTTTGAGTTTATACTTAATCATGCTCTATTTATGCATCTTAATACTAATGTTTAATTATGTTGATTACACTAGTTTAATTTGCTATCTCAAATGAATATTAGACCTTGTAGGCTAATATGATGATTATGTAATTGGATTTAAAATTATAATTGTTAAAATTGAATAATTTATTCTAGAAGTTAGATGAGTTACGTCTAAAAAGAATGATTTATGTGAATCTTCTCAATAAATAATCTCATTTGATTATTATAATTTAATCTTTTTTTTTAATGACCTAATGCATGTAGCTTAGGTTGAACAAGAGAAATCAAATCCCCATTTGAATTAGTAGATTAATATTTGCATCAAAGGTGAAATCCAAAATCCAAAATCATTCTCTGATCTGAATTTTCTCTACTTGACACTTTCACCTCTTTTTTGTGCCTTTAATTTGTATTGGTAATTAAACTCCTCATTCGAATTATTCTTTATATTTGAAAAAGTAAAAATTTAAAATCACTATTGTTCCTCATTCGATCGACACCCCAATACTCGCTTGTCTAGAATTAACCTTGTGCACTTGCAAGTAAAAAGGGTTTTAAAACTAACATACAATCCACATCAGTGTTATGTTTCGAAGATTACAGAAATTTGTATCTGACGCTACTAAAATAAAGTTGAGAAAATAAGAATTGACAATGGCAAGAAATTGTAGGATTAATCTAAGAAAGAGATATTATAACTACTCTTTAAAAAACAAGGAGAGTCAACAAGCCTTTAGAAAACCAATATGAGAAACACTATTTTTCTCTCTAAATTCTTATGCTACTTTGTATTTCTCTCTCTTGATAATGAGATGCATTTACAATTAAAAAGTATAACAATTTGCATTTACAATTAAAAAGTATAACAATTTATACAAAAAATTTTCAACTAAAAAAGAAAACTTATTTTCTTGGTCTTTCCTCGATTCTATAAATGTAACATACTATTTTGTTTCAAGGCAAAAATTAACTTTACTAAACTTAACAATCTCCCACTTAAAGTGAATTTTTGACGAGCCTTTATGCTGCTTACGTTTATAATCAGCCATAGGAGGATTTGCACCATATGAACTTGTCAGTATTAACCGACCTTATCATAATGTCTGCCAAATTATCTCTTGTGTGAATCTTTTGCATATTCACACTTCCTTCTTCTACTACTTCTCAAACAAAATGATATTTAACATCAATGTGTTTAGTCCTCGAATGAGAACTTAGATTTCTAGCAATATGCAAAGCGCTTTGATTATCACAATACACAGGAATCTTTTGTTGTGTGTGTACAAGTTCTTTCATTAATCTTTTTATCCAAATTGCTTCCTTACAAACTTTGGAACCTACCATGTATTAAGCTTCTGTAGTAGATAAGGTTAATATAGTTTATAACTTTGATACCCAACTTACTGCTACACCTGTAAGTGTAAAAACATAGCTTGTAGTAGATTTCCTTTTATCAAGATCACCTGCAAAATTAGAGCGATCCTTTGACTATAAACTCTGATCCTCCAAAACTTAACGCCGCATCTAAGGTTCCTTTAACATATCTTAGGATCCTTTTGACAATATTCTAATACTCTCGACCAGGATTTGCCATAAATCTACTGACCACTCCCACTGCTTGAGCAATATCGGGTCTTATGCAGATCATGGCGTACATTAGGCTTCCCACTGCTGATGCCTACGACACTCGAGACATTTCTATCCTTTCAGCTTTGCTATTAGGGCTTATACTTGAGGATAATTTATAATTGATAGGAAGTGCGGTAGAAATTGGCTTATAATCTTACAAATTAAAGCATTGCAAGATTTTCTATGCTTAGTTCATTTGAGAACGCTATATCATCCTAGCATTTCTATCTAGTGCATTTGCATCCCTAAAATCTTGTTTATTGGTCCTAAATCCTTCATATCAAACTCTCTTGCTAATTGTGCCTTTAATTCTTAGATTTGATCTTTGTTAGGGCTTACAACCAACATGTCATCCACATACAACAACAAAATGATGAAGTCATTATACTCAAACCTCTTGTAATATACACAATGGTCTGAATTAAGTAAGTTGTATCTAAGGCTAATAATGAAGGAATCAAATCTCTTGTACAAACACCTTGGCACCTGCTTTAGACCGCACAGAGATTTGGTTAACCTGTAAACCAAGTTTTCTTTTCCTTTTTCTTTAAACCCTTCTGGTTGGAGCATATATATCTCTTCTTCATGTTCTCCATGAAGAAAAGTTATCTTGACATCTAACTGTTCTAGATATAAATCAAATGTAGCAAACATGGCCAAGACTACTCTTATAGTTATAAGTCTAACGACTGGAGAAAATATCTCGTTGAAGTCAATACCTTCTTTTTGAGCATATCCTTTTGCCACCAATCTCACACAATCTCTTTCTACTTGATCATTGCCATCTCATTTCATCTTATAGACCCGTTCGTTGCCAATGGCTTTCCGTCCTTGTGGAAGCGGAACAAGTTCCCATGTCTTGTTTCTATGTAAGGCTTTCATTTCTTCCTGCATTGCTGTCATCCACAGAGAAGCATCTGGGCTATTCAGAGCCCTTTCAAAAGTGGATGGCTCTCCACCTTCAGTTAGAAGACAGTACGCATCATGGCTTGCCATAACATAATTTAAGTGCCATAACGGTTTTCTTGTTTAACGATGTGATCGGCGAAGTTCTGTATCATTGATCCTCTCTGGCTCTTGATCCTCTTGTTCTGGCTCTACTTTAGAAGAATCATCCTTTCTAGACTCATCATCTATATGTACTGTAGTAGTCTCTTTAGATGCATTATCGTCTTTATTTTGTAGTTCTCCTTCAGCAAATATAACATCTCTGCTGAAAATAACCTTGCGGGCAATGGGATCCCACAGGTAATGGCCCTTAACACTGTCAGCATAACCCAGGAATATACATCTTCTGAATTTCGGATCCAATTTTATTCTTTCTTAGGATTTGTACATTACATATGCGGGACATCCAAACACATGTAAAGAAGAATAATCAATTGGCTTTCCGTTCCGCATCTCCATTGGAGTCTTTAAATCGATAGCCATTGACGGTGATCGATTTATCACGTAGCTGGCAGTTTTGACTACTTCTGCCTAAAAAGAGTTGGCTAGTTTTATACTTTGCAACATAGCTCTTGTTCTTTCCAAGAGAGTCCAAGTCATCCGCTCAGATACACCATTTTGCTGAGGTGTGTCGGCAACTGTGAATTGTCTTTGAATACCTTCTTTTTTGTAAAATGTTAGGAAATCACCGTCTATGTATCCTCCTCCATTATCTATCCTTAAACACTTAATTCTTTTTTAAAATTCAAGTTCCACTCGAGTTTTGAATTCCTTGAATACTGGAAACACATCTGACTTCTTCTTGATTGGGTACATCTATATTCTCCTAGAGTAATCATCAATAAATGACACAAAATACTTTGTTCCTCCTAAGGACATGATTAGTGATTCCCATATATCAGAATGAACTAAGTCCAGTATGTGTTTGCTCTTGGCAATAAATCTCCCAAACTTTAATCTACTCTGCTTACACACAACACAATGCTGACAAAATGGTAAGTTTATCGATGTGAGTCTAGGTAGGAGATTACATTCCGCGAGAACCTTTAAACCATATTTTGACATGTGGCCTAGTTTATAATGCCATTTTATCATTGATCCTTCTTGATTGGTAGAAGCAACATATGCATCTCCATATTTTAACGTGTCTCCTTGAAGCACGAATAGATTGGATGAGGTCTTCTCTGCCTTCATCAAAATGATTGCTCCTTTGATAACTTTTTTAATACCATTTTCAGTTTAGGTCTTAAGGCCAAGATCATCAAATTCCTTAATAGATAATACATTTTTCTTTAGGCCTTTCACATATCGTACCTCTTGGATAGTACGGATAATACCCTCATGTATCTTTAACTTGATGGTGCCAATACCAATAATCTCCAAAGCATGATCATCTCCGACGAACACAGATCCTTTAGGGATAGGTTTATATGAATGAAACCAATCTTGTTGAGCTGTCATGTGCCATGTTGCTCCTAAATCTAGTACCCAAACATTATTGAGTGAATTTGCTTTAGAGGTTATTAATGGATCTGCACATAAGATTTCTTTATCATCTGATGTACTAGCAACACATCCTTGAGAGGTTCTTGCTTCAGAAGCCTTTTCTATACTATTCTTATAATTCCAACAATCCCTTTTAATATGTCCTCTTTTGCTACAATAGTGACATTTGATATTTTTCTTGCTTCATAACTTCAATCTCACATGATTTTGGCTCCTACTGGAGTTACGTTCCATTGATCTTCCTCTCATCGTCAATAATGCCTCTGTTTGTTGTAAAGAGAACGATCTATCTTCATTACTTTTATGCCTATATTCCTCTTGTAGGGCAGTGGCTACAACATCGTTGAAGTCTAGAAAGTCTATAAGCACATTGTTTGTCAAATTGATGATGAGTTAATTGATAAGTGATTTATATGTACATCTTTTTAGAGCTATTTTGCCCCCTTTTTAGGAGAATTTTGTAATGTTATTTACTCTCCTATTCTCGATTTATGCCTGGATGTAGTTGTTTTATGTGTTTTGCAGGATTTTTAGTCTTTTTACCCAAAATTTGCCCTTTAATGGTTGTGTTTTAACCTCCCCCCTGGTCATCCATGTTATGCCACAATCGTAGAGCAAAAAAAAAGCAAAACTCAAGTTCCAGTATAGACCACGATCAGACCGTGGTGAACCCCACGGACTGTGGTATGCCAGTAACTGTTGCCTTTTCGTTTTCCCTCGGCTGTGTGGTTGAGATCAACCGGAATTTTCCATAAATAGTGACATTCAGCAGCGAAGGAAGAACACTCAAAAGCATTCCAAGCAAACAAGCAAGTAGAATTAGCCTAGTTCAGTTTAGTTTATTTTCTCTCAAATTTTCTTCTTTGCGTAGTTTTGTGTGAGTTTTGAGTGTGAGAGTTTGATCCTGAGGTGGTTCTGAAGCCCTTGGTGAGGGCCATCTCAGTCTACTCGCTTTTGCTCAAGATTTCGCCAATCTTTTTGGTTAGTTTATCTTTTATCATGTATGAGTAGTTTTCTTAGTCTAGGAATTTAGTAGTATGTGGAATTGTTATTGGATCATGTTTTGATTTGAAGAATTGTGCTTATTTTCATGATTGATTTGATTTCGTTCTATCAAGTGTTTGATATGTTATGGGTTGATTTTTAGCGAAAATTTACTTGCACACTTGAAACAATCGAGTGAAAATTCAAAAGACGACATTTGGCTGTTGGACTGCTTGAATAGACTTAGCATAACTTCATCTCGAAAGAGAGATGTATATGTTAGGAGGGCTAGTAAGTAATCGAATATATTAAATTTAGATTAAGTCAAAATAGTTTGAAAGAACGAGTGTGCTTAGTTTAGGCAAATTTGATTGATTTCAAAAGAATAGATCAAGTTTCTTGACAAGATTACAATTCCTCAGAATTAACCAATTAGAGAATAGCACATGTTTATTCATTTTGATCCAATTCTCTTCCATAACTGTGAAAATTCCTAGATGTTTTTCTCTCATTGATTTAGATAAGTTTATTTACAGTAGTTAACTGAATCCATTTGCAATAGAGTTTTGCGTAGCATATTGTGACAAGACTAGGCTTGATAGATTACTTTAGTCCCTGTGGAACGATATCTTTTATATATACTACGAACACCCATGTCCTTGCGGTAGTGTTAGTCATTGATCATACAAGTCAGGCAGACTTTGAAGTAGAAGCTCTGCACGCTCATTTTCTTTTGTATTATAGTCCATCGCTACAAGTTTTGAAAATAGTGTATTTAGATTGTTGATGTGATTCGTTACCAATATAGATTCACTCATTTGAAGAGTATAAATCTTTCTTTTCAAGAATATCTTATTTTGTAGTGACTTTATCTGATACAATCTATTGAGTGCATCCCAGATTTCCTTCATAGTCATTTTCTCTGCGACACTTGATAAGACTGGATCTGCTAATGCCAGATGCAGATTGGCAATAGCATTGTTATCTATCTCTTTCCATTTGTCGTTAGTTAATCCTCCAGGTCTGACCTCAATTGCTGCTATGCAATGGTCTTTCCTCAATACTGCCTTCATTTTCAATTTCCAAAGGGGGAAATTACTCTCATTGAACTTCTCAATCTCATATTTTGTCGCCATAAGATTAAATAGTATAAGTTAACCTCGATTTGATACCACTGTTATGTTTCGAAGATTACAGAAATCTGTATTTCATACTGCTAAAATAAAGTTAAGAAAACAAGAATTGATAATGGCAAGAAATTGTAGGAGAGTTAAAAAGCCTTTAGCTAACCAATAGGAGAAATAATATTTTTCTCTCTAAATTCTTATGCGTCTTTATATTTCTCTCTCTTGAAAATGAGATGCAATTACAATTAAAAAGCATAATAATTTATACAAAAAATTTTCAACTAAAAAAAGAAAACTTATTTTCCTGCTCTTTCCTCACTTCTATAAACGTAACATACTATTTTGTTTCAATCAAAAATTGACTTTACTAAACTTGATAATGTGTTATGCAAACGAACTGTATAACAACCCTTGTATTCCTTAGATTTACTTCTCTACCTACCTTACCATTCTCAAAATCATATACTTTCACTTTCATTATTTTTCTACCTCACTTGGATCACCCATGTGTAATTCTATAATAGCTAATCCTTCATAAGGAGAACATTCACCTTTTTAATCATTGATATCCATGTCATTCTAATAAAATCATTTCCATAAAGCTTCATACATAAATTGTGCCCTGTATTTCTTTGAACTTTGTAATTTTATGCTTTTACTACTACATTCATTGCATTTAATTTCGCAATCCCATGTGTTCACTTGACCCCTCATGTTCATTTCACCGACCTACCTAGACTTGTTTTCTATTATCTCTAAAGATTGTTTGCGCTTGTATCACAAAGATTATAAACTCATATTGTCATTTGCTTTCTTTTTCTTTTTAGGATGAGTACACATCTTGCATCAATTTATTGATTTTTATATTCAATCTTAAATTTCCCTTGGTATTTGATAACTCTCTCTTAGAGTTATGCTTGCTCTAATAGCCTTTGAATTGATATTGTCATTTAATACTCAAGATCTAAGTTCCATTTGCAATTACAAGTGCATTCAACAATCATTATTTTATTAGATTTATACTTGTACTTGACATAAATTTAACTACTTGTTTATTTTCTTTATAACAATTTTGAGCCCTATATTTTCCTTATGGTATCGCTTCATAACTCAATGTGATCAATTCATGATCACTTCCTTTCATCCTTCTGTGAAAATCTTGAGATAAGCTAGTGGTTTTAGGGAGAGTTATGTATGTTCTGACATTCTTTAGCTTGTAGGTGACGTTATTGACAATTTTCAGTATTATACATACAATTCAGGTGCTTTTAAGTCATTCATGTTGCATGGTCATATATGGGTGTCACAACATGACAAACCTGTCCATAAACCTCATGATGAAACAATCGAAGAAGTAATTAGGAAAGTAATGTGAAAATATGATGATAGACTTGATTATGAGGAAATGACTATTATAGTGATCTATTGAGATATATTTATTTGGCTACAAATTTGGGGTTCCTTTACCAAACAAACTTATATTGTTGGATATCATCACCTAAATTGAGCTTGGGATGCTAACTTCACTCTCGGGAGATAACTGTTATGAATTCTTAAGTAAAGTTTGGGGAAAAGATATATCCAAGATAAAAGAGGAAGCTTATTTCATTACATATGAATCTCAGGATATATCTACAACTTGGCCAAAATTTAAGGAATTTTATAGTGAACTAAGGGTGCTTGGAAATGTTGCTTAATGAGGTAGAGATCATAATGAATATGTTTTGGGTGAACCAAGGGAGGAGGATGAAGTAATCCAGACAATAGTAAGGCTTATATAGTGATTTGAAGGTGGACACTCATGTAATTGGTAAAGTGGGACCAGAGCATGAAGTAGTATATCCCTAAAAGTGTCGCCAACCAACAGGGTTGCAAATTGTGGATTAATCCACAAGCTAACACCAAGCATTGCTTGCTACACTTGAGGTTTAGGTATGTTTGTTCATGCCTACTTAGAGAAGATTACCTGATTGTGTGGTGTGAGGCGCCCAGTATGATGACACCAGCTTTTGACATGTGATATAAAGCATTTTGACGAAAACTCCAAGAGGCTTCTTGGACTAGACTAAAATTCATTTCTGCATAATACCCAATGATTAAAGGGTCGATGAAACCAACAACCCAGAATAATGGGCATATTTGGAGTTTGTGCTTTGGATTAAAGAGCGCATGGGATGAGTAGCTAGGAATGATCGAGTTTTCCTACAATAATAGCTATCATTCTAGCATAAGATGTCTCCACTTGAAGCATTGTATGGTAGGAAGTACAAAACTCATTTATAATGATGAGAAATTGATGACACTTCAACTTTGTAACCTAAAGTTAATTCAGGCAAGCTCACCTTAAGGTGTCTTAGCTATTACCCCATTGTGGACCTAGGGGGCAAAGTGGTATATAGACTGTAAATGCTAGGAAAGTCCTCAGGGCTACCCAATTTATTCAAATATCCTACACCCTTCTCATATGATCGAACCAAAACCCCCACAACTTCAGGAAGTATTAACCTACGAGGAACAACCAACTGAGATCGATCATAACTAGAAATAGCTTCAATAAAATAATTCCACTTTTGAAGGTTCTATGGGTTGACCATACCTTGGCGAGGTAACTTGGAAATTGGAAGAAGAAATATGGTCTAAATGCCCTCATATGTTTTCTGGAATAGGTATTTATGAAGTTTTGAGGCTGAAACTTCTTTTAAGGGGGTTAAAATGTAGAACCCCAAAAATTGGTATCTATAATTTTGAAAGAAAATTATTTACAGTATTTAATTTTGAAAATTTATCGCTAGTATGCTTAAACTCATAGGTTGTGGTTTAGTTTTTGGACCTCTATAAATTATTGCTTTAATCCAAGCCTCAGTTCCTTCGATCTTGGCCTAACTGAAAGCTTTTAATGAAGAAAAATAATAAACTTACTTGATACAATTCAAACTTTTAATTCCCAAATGTTATAAAAAAAATCATATTTTAATTCCCAAATTTTCACAACCAAAATTCAAAAAAAAAATTCAAATTGTTTTAGTAATGTTTGAAAACAGTATAATCATTATCAAGGATCTCTCAATTAATTCTTATAATTGCAGCACCTATCATTATATTTGTGCCACTCTCCTCCTCCTCACCCTGCTCCCTAAACCATAATTTTGCACCCACTCTTTCCTCCTCTTGTCTAGCTTGTTGGGGCTACTACTAGCTAAATTATAGACAATAGTAAGCCTTTTTTGCTTTGATTTATTTAGATGTTTTTAATTTCTTTTGATATTGGTGGTTGATTCTAATATGTTTGCTCTTCTTGTAAGAGTTATGCTTCTTTCCTTCTTGTGGGAGTTAAGGTTTCACTATTTAGGATTTTAATTCTTGACTTTTGTGAGTGTTATTTCTTTTGCCTATTAGTGCAACTTTAATCAAGGTTTTAAATTCACCTAGAGAGTACTATTCCAGTATATCAATTCATTTAATTGGGTTTGATTATGAATGATTCAACAATGACAGTTCATATGGGTCACAAGATGATACTTATTTCAAGTTAGATCTATCATATATATGAAGTCATATAATAGGTCGATGACATTTAAAAAAACAAACCGAAGTCGAAAAATGTGGCTTGTGGCCAGCATGATGTTGTATGTTTGAATAAAATTAGAAGTATTTACAATTAACTTTGTTAAAATAGAGATCTATTTTGATGTTTTTGATTTCATCTTGTCAGAGAATTATCATGTGCAGACATATGACTTTTCATTAATAAAGTTCTTCTTTGTTTTTTTTTTTAAAAAAAGAGTACCTCCCAATGGTCAAATTACCTAAATAATCTCCCACCCCCCATTTAGGGGGTGACGCTAGCTCTAAAAGAAAGAAATCTTTTTTTTATGGTAGCAGATCCTTTCCCCAATATTAAATACTCTACTAGCCTTCTCCTCTCACTTCCGCACGCTTACACTCTCCTCTATCTGTTCTTGCCGCTTGTCGACCTTATCCGTGGCTTAGACAATGTTAGTAGCTAGTTGCCGCTATTGCCCTCTTTCTCCCTCTCTCTTCGCCACTCCCCCATTGTCTCTTATGCTTATCCCTCTCTGCTACCAGCCGGTTGCCTACCAATGACCCTAACACTAGAACCTTCATAGATAGCCACCACTTCCCCTCCTCTCCTTCTTGGTTCTCCTTATTGGGAGTAGATTAATGGTTGGGGCTTGAAAAAGCCTAAACTTTAGTTTAGTGGCTTTGATTAAGACATTTTACCCTTGCTTAACCTATCTAATCCACTTCTTTAAATTTTCAGAATTTGGCTTGAAAAGTAGAAGAATATTGCCCTCTTGATCATCCCTCTCTTTTTTTAATGTATAAACTCTATTGTTCTTTTCTCTCCCTTCCTTGTGGATTTGGTTAGACTTATTGGTGTTTAGGGTACTATTTGTCATTTATGATGATTAGTAACTAAATTGGTGGTTAGTAGCCAATAGGCATCGCCATTCAAGCAAGAGAGAGAGACCACAAATTGACTTACACTGCCTTCCTTTTCAAAGAATTTACAAACATTAGTTGAGTTGTCTAAAAATAACCCCCCCAAAAAAAAAAAATAACTGGCATAGATTTGTGAGTCTTATGTACTAAAAATTTTGAATTACTCATTTTAGATTTAAAAGAGGGAGATATATTTTCTTCTCCAGGTGTGGAAATCAGAATTGGTTCTAACCAGTCATAAAAACTTGAATTTTTAAAGCATTTACTACGATGATTTATTGTTGGTCCAAAACAAATGTTTTTTTTCCACATTTAGGCCTTTCCATAAAGTGTTATTGTATTTATGTTTTAATATCAGAAGGTTAAGTTATGACTCTAGAAGTTGAGACTGAATTTTAACTTCAATTTGAATATTTAATTCTCAATTAAAAAGTTTAATTTTCACTTAATAAATTAGGAAATAATTGATAAAATTATTTTAGGTGCTATGATTTTCTTTTTGGTTCTTTCTAATGTGATTTTGGGAGTTAGGCCTTGGTAGGTCAATCGGGTTCTGAAATTAACTTAGAGTTGAACCATGTTATAACCTCTAATTTTGTCATTTAGTCCCCTTGTTCGAGAGCCAAGATTAAGCTAATTAGGAATTCCATCCTTACCAAGGTAATTTCTATGCCCTACCTCCCATTATCTTTATAAAAATCATTTATACGATGTTATATCTCAAGAGCGTTTTATGCATAAAACTTGAATTACTATATGTGCTTTTACTATGAATTTATGATTGTGAGATATTCTGTTGTGATTTAGATGATATATTCAAATAGTTCATGTTTAACTGGATTTTTTAAACTATTTAAATTTTTGTTGTGAATGGGTTGGGCTTAGTGGAGGCCAATTTGACCTATTCATAAAACACAAAATATTAAATTGAAAAATTAAGGCAATTTTTAGGAGAAAGCCTCCCAAGATCAACATATGATTATCTGATGTTGAGATAGAATAGCCTCTCCGGGTTATAGCATATGGTTGTTCGGGAACATAAAATGGCAGGTTTGTATATACTAAGTCATGGGTACTACAGAATTGGTAACCCATGGGGTTGTTTGACTAAAGGCTATGAAACCCTTTATTAGGTTCGTTCACCAAAAATGAATCTTATAATTGGTTGTGTATATTGAAAATTAAGAAAATAATAGTTTCAAATGGCTTAAAGTTGTTGGTCGCTAATTTATTTTGAACTGTTTGAATTATTTCCTCTGCATCCCAAATGTTTGAAATGAATTTAAATTATGCTTTACTACTAGGGGTAAGCATTATTGAGCTCTATCTTAGTGTTCAAAATTTTTTGTTTTCAGATACTGAAGTGATGTATGGGAATGGATTTTAGTGTGATGCCATGAAATCATTCATTTATCGTCAAAATGTTATATCATAAAGTTTAGTTGTTGGTCAATTTTTAATAAGGGTTTGACTTCCTATCTTTTAATTAGTTGATTTTGTTGTTTTCCCTTGTACATCTCTCGGGAAATACAGTAGGAGTGCTTAATTAAGGAGTCCGCTTCATTACTTCAATTAATTATTAGAAATAAAACTAATCAGAATTTCTAGGGCATTGCACATGCTATGAATTTTCTTCCTTTATTTCAAGTTTAGCTCTTAATCTCTTAGCATCTCTAAGATTTCTATTTGCTAAGTCTAAATCACTACTTTCTTATCATCCTACTTATCTTATAAATTTAAAGTCAAAGTCTTTGACAAACACAGTTAGAGTTGTATATGCAAATTCATCCCCTACCCTGACTTGACTAGCCTTGGGATCAATAATTTTGTCTGTCCATTATTATAGAAACGTCGCAAGAGTAAAGATGTTGCAAGAGTAGAGATGATAATCAGGCGTGTTTTTCAGAATATAAGGTAAAATTATTTTGTTACACGCCAGTAGTTAGCTCAAGACTCCAACAGTTAAGTGGAGCTAAGTGCTCTATAAGTACAAGACGCACATGAGCCAAAATTGATCTGTTCCATGTTAGTGGCTAGTTGAAGAGACCAACGGAAAAATAGAGCTAAGTATTTAATAAATTCAAGGCACAGATGCTGGATAAAAGTGCAAGCAACATAACCAAGTTCACAAACTCATATATCTCAACTGTTGTTATAACCAAAGATTATATTCCACTCTGATAATTTGTAAAGTCTTGCAAACAATTGTGAGTAGGAGGACTGAGAAGATCTTCATGTAAGGAAGTGACTGAGTGTTGCTAACCCACAAGAGATTTTGGACAAGTCTACTCATAAAGGGACCTTTCGTAGATTGTTACAGCTCTTGTGTGAGCTCTAAGCTAATCCTAAGCAGGATGTAAAGGAATGTGTTTATAAGGGGACCGTAACTCAAGAAGAGTGGACTCTAACTTGTTCGAACAAATTTAAGAGAATCTAACAGAGGGTTATAACTCAAGAAGAGAAAGTGGAAGCATTGAAATCCTAATGGGGAGCCATAGGTGGAGACTAGCCAATTTGTTTGGGTGAACTTAAACAACAAACTTCGTGTTTCATGTGACTTATATTCTTGCATAGCACATAATGTCTAATCGTCTATAATATTCTTACTTGTCAAGGATTCTCTAAACTATCTCTTATTTGCTCTACTCTAATTCATCACTCACTGCTCTATCAAGCTTGCTATAACACTCAAACTTGCAGCTTTATTCTGATTTATCAAAATCCAAACTGTTGGGTATAAAAAGGATTTTAAAGCTATCATTGTTAGCCTATTCATCCTCTCTAAGATGACTAGCACTAAGTCAGGGTGTTTAGTTCATGATTACCTTACTTTACCTAAACTGGCCCCAAATCCAAAGTTTACCAATTTCCCTTAGCATTTTATGATGTTATCCTCATCCAAACATTATGCCTAGAAATTTCAACTTTCAACTCTAATTTTCCTTTATTCATTTAAGCGACTTATCTTTGTACAAAATTTGCATAATAGGTGCAGTAGGAAAGCTCTTTAAATATGTTTTCTAGCTTTAGAGTTTTTATAGCACCAGATATTATATATGGAGAGAAATAACATCATAAAACTGAGGAGATGCCTAGAAAAATATAATGGGTAACAGGCCTAGATGTGATGTAATTCAATGAGACACATCCCAATTAAATTCCCCAAGTCAAGGTAGTCCAATTACATAAGTCCAAGTCCAAGGAACAAGTTCCATTTTGTAAGTCCAAAAGGAGATGGTACCTGGGTTTACCCCCTTACACGTACCCGGTTTTATTTTTAGTATTCCATAGTTCAAACAATGTCTAAATTGTCTAGCTCTTTTTTTTTTTAGTTTAGTTACGATGTCTAGTTTATTGTTATGTTAAGCACAAAGACACAAGAGTACATTAAGGGGTCCAGTTCAGTCATTTTGTCGAAGCTGCCTAGGAAGTGTCTGAATTTGCATGGTTTGAAAGATCTGGTTGATTAAGGTAGTTAATGATGTCGAAATTGTGATTCTCAAAAGGAGGGTTTCTGGACATCTTGAGTTTTCCCCCCATTGAAGAAAACCATAGATTAGTCATAAAAATGCAGAGGCCCAATAGTAGCAAAGATTGAGCTCCATGTACCACCTAGCGGCCCGTTTCTTAGCAAGGGAGGTTTTCCCTCTTAGGTGGGTTTTCCTCCACCAAAATGAGTATGTTCTTGGCTGGCTGCTTGACTTTAGTCACCTAGTGGCTCATCTATGAAGAAACAGCCATGTGGAATAATGAAAAGAGGCCATTTTACAAGCATTCATTCGGACGCTATGATAAGATGGGGCAAGCATGCATTCCTCTCCTTATTTTGAAGTGGTAGTTGTGTATTCATTCCTTCCAAGGAAGGAAAGGTGACTCTTACTATCTAAGATCATCAAGGATTAGCCTAAGTTAATTATTTTGAAGCTAGTCTACTCATCAATACTTGTTTTATTTTGGTTATATACTAAACTGTCTACTTAGCTTTGCAAATGTACTTAGTGAGCTTCCTCAACATTAATTGATCTTCTAATGATTACCTAATGACTAAGGAAAGCCTTTAGGCATGCCATTTTGTAACTCAGTGTTGAAAATTGAAATCAAAAGTTGAGCTATAGACTCTTCTGTGTGTTACTTTAAGTTCTCTACTTCCTTATCTCTAATTCGGTGGTGAAATCTTAATTAGGTGGTGAAATCTGCATCCTAATATAGGATTAAGGGCCTTGAAATAGTTCTTAGTGGTAAAATTTGTATCTAAGAAACAATTCCGTTCTATCGATACCAAATTCAGTGCCTTGATTTCCTTCTTCAAGGCCTTGAATTCTCCTTTCCTCTCACGCCATCTCCCTTGCTTTCCCACGCCATCGCCTCTCTTTCCCCCTAAACACTTAAGCTTTCCTTTCATTCCCTCTTTTCCCAGCATGACTACATTAATTTTGGTATCAGAGCAAGTTCATTCTAAGCCTGGAATGAAACCACCACATGTTTCTCTCCCCTGTCACGCCATAAAATTCCAAAACACAAAAAATTTCTAGCCTTGGTTCGTGTCCTTGTGTTCTAACATGACTAGTACTAGTGAAATGACCCTTGAATAAAATTTTGAAGCCCTTATGAAGAATTACCAAGCTGTGTCTTTATCGAAGGTAGAATTGGAGAAGCAAAATGAGTACTTGCAAAAGCAACTGGGAAATGATATGAAACAGAAGCAGAAGGCTCTTGAAAGTCCAGCTGCGTCCGGTTATGATGATGAAGTAGCAAGTAATCTGAATAGTTCGTCAAGTGAAGAAGAACCTTTAAGAAGGGTTAGAGGTGCTAGAAGAACGCCCTAAAACTCAAATGATTTCAAAGTTGAAATTCTTGAGTTTGAGGGTAAACTAGATCCAGATGAATTCCTGGAATGGTTACACACTATGGAACGAGTTTTTGATTACAAGGACATTCCAGATGGTAAGAAAGTGAAGCTAGTTGCACTTTGGCTTCGAAGGTATGCGTCCCTTTGGTGGACTAACCTTTGTGCTAAGAGAACCAGAAACAGAAAAAGCAAAAACAGAACTAGGGAGAAAATGAAATCCAAATTGAAGTCTCGATTCCTCCCAGCAACGTATCTCTAAGACAGTTATTCCCAACTATATAATCTAACTCAAGAGAATTTAACTGTTGAGGAATACACAAGAGAGTTCGAAAAGCTCATAATTAAATGTGAAATTCAGGAGCCTAAAGAGCAAACAATTGTTAGATACTTGCGTGGCCTTGATCCTAAGTATTCTAATATTGTTGAGTTGTAACAATATACCATGTTTGATGAAGTTTGTGTGTTAGCACACAAAGTTGAACAATAACAAAGAAATAAAGCAATCAAATGTGATTTTTCAAAACCTCCAATTTGTGCTTCACCTTTTAGCAAGGGAAGTCCGAATTTTCCTCCAAGATCATACCCACAAAATTCATCTTCCATTACGCCACAAAGAACCCAAACTCCTCAAAATACCCAGCTTGCACCACGGCCTATACCACAGCCTGCACCACGGCTCCAACCTCAACCTTGCCAAGAACGTCCCTATCAATTTCCACTGAGTAATCGATGTTGTTTTAAGTGTCAGGGACATAGGCATATCGCTTCTGATTGTCCAAACCGAAGCATTATTACTCTTATTGAATGGGATGCAATGAGAGAAGAAGATCAAGAGGAGGCATAGAAACAGAACGAAGAAGGAGAATGGGAGGATGAATAGGAGGAAGTAGTTGAAGCTGCAGATGAAGGAGAAATGCTAGTACTTCAAAGAGTACTTAGCAATCAACGTAGAGCAAAGGATGAACAACGGGAAAACATCTTTCATTCTCATTGCACTGTCGAGGGTGAAGCATGTTCTTTGAGAATCGACGAAGACAGTTGTGCTAACGTCGTTTTATTGAACACGATTGGAAAATTAGGCCTCCAAGCCACGGCACATCCCGACCCATACAACATCCAGTGGCTCAGTCAGACTAAAGGTGTAAGGCCCGCATACCTTATTTTTTGTTAGACTGTTCATCACGCCTTTTTACGTTATAAAAACCGTATTTTATTAGCGATATGGGCGAAGATTATTTTCTAAGTACCTATGTGAACGTTAATTTTATTAAAAAGAATGTTATTGTCACTGATTATTATTATTAATATTATTATTAGTTTTGAAAATCTTTCGACGATTTTTAATAAACGTTATTAATGGTTATTAACGGGTACTAAATCGATTAGGACCCGAATACGATAAGGTTTTCACCCTTAGAAGTAATTTGATGTTATTAAATCGAACCTAGATAAGTTTAGGAATGAATAGTTGATGAAGAATTATATTATCGATTTGGGTTTAGAATTCGGGTCACGAATTAGACTAGTGGCATCGATTATTAACCAGCTTGGGATAAAAAAAATGGAAGAGGGGCATTCTTGTAATTTCCCCTAGCCCCTGCTTCGTTCCCCCTTCCCGTCGTGACCCCCCTAACCCGATTGCCACCTCCCTCTCCTCTCCCCACTGGTTCTCATCTCCTCCTTCACTTCTCCTCCATACATGCACCACGACCGGCCAAATCGAGCCCCAGCCTGACCAACCCAGGTGCCGGCGAGCCTCCTACACATGGCTGAGCCAAAATTTGGGCACAGGCAGGGCTGATTTCGGCGAAGAACTGACCGAACACCTAGCCACTTTCGTGCATGTAGGTAAAAAAATGCGAACACCCTTGCCTCTATAAATTGAATCCTTACTTCAATCCCCTTCAAATTGAGTTAACCGCGCTTAATTTTCATAAAAATCGTGAGTTAGGGTTTTGGGTCTGAGTTGATCGAACCTTGCGCGAAGAACAGAGGGATTTTCTGGGTGTGTGGAGCTCGATTCCAACTTCAATCCAGCCAATTCGCGTGCATATAGCTTGGATTCTATATGGGTTTTCTCCTCTCCTAAATTACTATTAATTTCTAACTATTTTCGATAATCATATTAGATTAGGCAGTTTTATTGAGTTTGGGGATTAAATATTGATGTTTGGGGCAGAATTGAGTAATTTAGCTTTCAAATTGGGCAAGTTTGATGTTGGATAACTGTTACATGTCGTTGATTTGGCGAGCGGATCCATAAATTGATACGCTTGACGATTAGGTGATTTGGGAATAACTAACCTGCCTATGTGATGTCAGAATATGCAGTTAAATTAAGCCTAGTATTGTGTTTGGTAACATGTTGTTAGCTGAGGATTCAATCAAGACATGTTGAATTTGTAGTATCAATCGTTGGTTTAGTCGATTAGGCGACTTTTGGAGCTTTCGTTTATGCCGTATTATGATCGGTTAATTCAGTTAAACCGCTCTCTGAATCACATTGATGAATTATATAATTGCGTACTAACCTTGTAGTTATGGATTTTACTATGTAATGATTGAATTATCATTGTACTGAATTGGAAACCGAGCTGGTAGTTGTGTGGATTTGAGGTGAAACTGATGCGTGATTGGAGGTACTTTTGTGGTCGGTGCTGTGTGAGGAGGGAATCTGGAGTTGATAATAACCGCAATCGTGTGGATTGCGAGGTTATTATGGAAATTGTTTATGCGAAGTGAATTAAACATGCCTTGTGATTTTCCCTTCTCCCTCCTTGATGAAAGTGTGTGCTGTGTTTGATTTGCATTTTCAGAGAATCTTTAAATGTGAGTAAATGCCTATTTATATGATTTCAAAGAGTTTCCAATGTTCATCAGTTGCTTGATGATTTGTTAAGATTTTCGTGGTTTAAAAAGATCCTAAACCGTCAAACTACTCAGTGGATGACCCAACTGACTGGTCGATAGGTTTATGGAGTTTAAAAGCAAGGTAAAAGTGAGTTCGAAAATGATTTTACGACATCGGTTCGTTTATGACCCCTCTTTATGTTTAAAGGGATTTAAACGACTTGAAAAGGGCCATTTCAAGGCTAATTATGGGTTTAGCTGATTGTATGCTATTTGCTTATTTAAATTTCTATTAAGTTTCGAGTTACAAGCCAGTAACTCCATCCTGTTTAAGAAACTTTCACGTTGAAAGCTTATAAAGAAACCTCATTATCTTATTAACGAGCCAAATGCTTACAGTTTTTGAATAGTAGTGAGGTTGGGAGCGTTTTAAGCCTTTAGTTCATTTATACACCCTTCTTGAGTTTTAAAAAGGAATTGAAAGGAGTTATAGAATGGCAACTGAAGTTTTAATTACAAATTTAATTTGAGTTAAACGCTAACTAAAGTATTTTGAGTTTTAAATGGGTTCATTCATGAATTAGCGAACCTATTACGTTTATAATAAGCTGTTAGCTAAAATCGAAGTTGTTCCTCGAATTAGTAAACGTATTACGTTATCAAGAAGCCTTTACGCTGAAATGGAATCGTTTTACGAACTAGCAATCGCTTTACATTCTTAAGAAGCTTTGAAGTTAGAAATGAAGTCATTTTGCGAATTAATAGACGTATTATGTTGAAGAGAAGCTTTCTAAGTTGTACACGAAGTTGCTTTACGATTTAGCAAACGTATTACGTTTAAAAGAAGCTTTTTAGCTAAAAAGTGAAGTTTTTGAGTTAGCAATTGTTTTACATTTATAAGAAGTTTTTAAGTTGAAGACGAAGCCATTTTATGATTTAGCAGCCCTATTACGTTTATACGAAGCATTTAAGTTAGAAATTAAGCCGTTTTACGATTTAGCAAACATTTTACATTCATAAGGAGCCTTCAAGTTATTTACAAAACCGATTTACGTGTCAACAAATCTTATTTCGTTTATTAGGAGCTTGTAAGATTAAAAAGAAGTCGTTTTACAAACTAACGAGCGTATTACGTTACTAAGAAGCTTTTAAGTTGAAAATGAAATCGTTTTACGATTTAGCAAACTAATTACGTTCATACGAAGCTTTTAAGTTAGAAACGAAGTCATTTTACGAATTAGTAGACATATTACGTTTATAAGCGGCTTTTAAAGTTACAAGTCGTACTACGAGTAGTGCGTTTATAAGATGTTTTTAAGCTCAAAATGAAATGAGCTATAAGCATTATAAAGATGATAGACGTTTTGTTTAAAAAGCAAGTTTTCAACCAAGTAAGCATTTAAAACGGAGAAATGAAATATGTCCTTAAAGACTAAAAATGTGCTGAGAAGTTGGCCAGAGGGCAGAAACTGGACGCAAAAGGGCGTGAGCTGTTTCCCCCTGAGATAAGTAAGTTAGGAACTTGACTCAAGATACGAGTTATCTTGGTGTGAGCTGTTCCTGGAAACTGGACGCAAAGATGGCGTGAGCTATTTCCCCCAAAAGAAAAGTCAGGAACTAGACTCAAGATATGGATTATCTTGGTGTGAGCTGTTCCTGGGAACTGGACTCAAGATATGAATTATCTTGGTGTCAGCTGTTCCCCAGATAAGTTATGATGTGTGACGTGTAAGAAAACCTTGAGGGGGACTGGACTCAGGATATGATTATCCTGGTGTGAGCTGTTACCCCATAGAGGACAGTATCAAGGTTAGAATTGCTCTACTGGGACGCGTTTTGGCCAAAAGATAAGTACGTATACCTCGGTGATAACGTAGATGAAGACTGACGATCTCACTTAAGGGCGGTGTTGGTCTCCCTAGCCAGCACAATAAGATGTTTTTGCTATGAGTAAGTTTCTAATAAGTGAGAAAAGGAGTTTCCTTTAAAGAATACGAGCCTCAAGAGGCTGAGTAAAGTGTTTTTGAGAAAAGAAAGAAAGCTTTCAAATGGTCACCTCCAGTTCATCTTTTATGAAAGGATTTCCTAGTATAGTCAAATAAAGTTTCAGATGTTGCATTATTCGTTTCAATGTGCATATTCTATGAAAGTATGTTCTTGAGAAGTCTTTCTTACCAGTTTAGATGTTTTGAGAACTTTTAGAAAGAATCATAAGCTTTAAAGGAGTTGGCGTGGATTATAAACCCTTCTTGGTATTTATCGAGAGTCACTATGTTTTCAAAAGTATGTTTAAAAGCTTTATACTCAATCCTTGTTGCTTGTTTGGTTATGTGCCTAACTATTTGTTAGTAAGAAAGTTTGGCTATTCAAGGCCTAGAAACGAGTTGAGGGGTTAGAATGAAGTTTTAAGGAGGGTAATCTATCCTTAGGGACTATGATTGCCTAATATGATAGTAAAGTATAAATATGTGATATATGACTATTATTAGTATTATTGCCTGCAATTGTTTTGGTTTTAAGGAGTAGGGGAATTCTCACTGAGCGTGTGGTTGTTCACCCCATTACTCTTTCCCCTTTTTCCACAGGCTTTTGTTATGATAGGTGATAGTCAAGTCAGTTATGTGGAGTTCAAGTTTATCCCTGGTTAAAAAAAGGAGTTATGTGTGCCATATAGAAGTAGATTCATGCGTTTAACGATGTAATATAACGTATTCCTAGTTTGTAATGTTGTAAACTAAGTTTTCTAGCTCATATAATACATATTGTTATGAGTCGCTCTGTATGGCCGTGTGAGCCAACCATCTGACTAGTTAGATGTCTTTATTCGAAATTAGCTGCGTTTTGGAATGTAAACCCCAGTGCTCCGGTTGTGTAGACCGTTGAGTTGTACCTTTTACTTTTCCTATATTAAAGAATTATTATGTTTGGTGTACTTCTAGCAGGTGGCTCGTTGAGTTATGAACTTCGGCGTATGGCTATTGAGCTTCTTTTAAATGTTATGCGCTTTCGTTGATTTACAGGGGATTATTGTAAGGCTTTTAGCCTGGAAACGGTCAGTTTTTAGGGAAAACTCTATCCGTTTCGTCCCAGGAATTACGTAAGACATAAGAAAATGTAATGCTCTTGACCCTAGGGGCTGGGGGTGTTATAAAAGGTCTTCAAGTTAATTCCCAGTGTTTGATTTCATTATCGATCGGGAAGAATTATCGAGATCAACTATGGTGTGACGTGATCCCAATGGACGCATGCCATATTCTTTTGGGATGTCCTTGGATGTATGATCGTAAGGTTATGCATAATGGATTTTCTGAATGTCTATTCCTTCTCTAAAGGAGGAAAGAAGATTACTTTGGTACCGTTATCTCCATCCAAACTTTCTAAACACAAACTACAAAAAAGCCCTGAAAGATCTGATATGTTATTTACCTGCAGTGAGTGTTTACTGAAAGCATCTTATCATGAGCTTAGAGCTTTCACAGAGTGGATTTTAGCCACTCAAGAAGAATCTGAATCACGTTTGCTAGACCATCCAATAGCTAAATCTTTACTTAAACGGTTTAGTCATGTATCTCCAAAAGAGATATCCTCTGGATTACCCCCGAAAAGGGATATCCAGCATCATATCGACCTTATTCCTCATTCAATCCTTCCAAACAAACCTGCTTACAGAATGAACCCAAAAGACACTTCTGAAATTTAGAAGCAAGTGGAAGAATTGATGGCTAAAGGATTAGTTCGAGAATCCTTAAGTCCTTGTGTCGTTCCTGCACTCTTAGTACCAAAGAAAGACGAGAGTATGCATATGTGTGTCGATAGTCGAGCTATTAACAAGATTACTATCAAGTACCGGTATCTAATACCGAGACTTGAAGATATGCTTGACGAGTTGTGTGGTTCGAGGGTATATTCAAAGATTGACCTGTGAAGCAGTTATTATCAGATTCGAATTCGAGAAGGTAACAAGTGGAAGACCACTTTTAAAACAAATGGTGGTTTATTCGAATGGTTGGTGATGTCGTTCGGTTTATCAAATGCTCCGAGCACCTTTATGAGGTTAATGAATCAAGTATTCAAACCTCGTATTGGCAAGTTCATTATCATTTATTTTGATGAGATTATGATCTTCAGCAAAGATGAGAAAGAGCACTAGAATCATTTGACTGAGATTATGAGGGTGCTTGAATGTGAAAAATCATACGGGAATCTCAAAAATTGTTCCTTTTTTCACTTCTAAGGTCACTTTTTTGAGGTATACATGACTGTTAAAGGAATTGAAGCTGATGAAGCCAAGATTGAGGCTTTTCGGAGTTGGCCTACGTTGTAAAGCATACATAACGTCCGTAGCTTTCACGGACTTGCTTCATTCTACTGGCATTTTATTCAGAATTTCAGCACTATTACTGCAACAATGACCAAGGTGCTCAAGAGCATATCTTTTAGATGGACCCCTAAGGCACAAACGGCCTTTGAAGAAGTGAAGGCTAAGCTAACGCAAGCACCAGTGTTAGCTCTTCCCTATTTTGACAATGTGTTCGAAGTGGAATGCGACGCATCTGCCATTGGTATTGGCGGTGTTCTTACTGAAGAGGGCAAACCATTGGCCTTTTTTAGTGAGAAACTGTGTGACTCAAGGTGAAAATACTCCACTTATGATAAAGAATTCTATGCCATAGTTCGATGTTTGGAGCACTGGAGTCATTATCTTATGGCGAGTGAGTTTATTCCCCATTCTGATCACAAAGCTTCGAAGTATATTCAAGGCCAACATACATTAAACTTCCAGCATGCTAAGTGGGTCGAGTTTCTCCAGTCATTTCATTTTACTATACGACATAAATCAGGGAAGCTGAATAAAGGCGCTGATGCCTTATCGAAAAGATATCTATTACTGTTCCAGTTAGATGCTTGTGTTCTGGGTTTCGTGCATCTAAAATTATTATACTCTAGAGATGAAGACTTTGGGGAGCTCTATGGTGCGTGTCAAAAGCACCCCAAAGATGATTATTTGATTCAAGAAGGATTTTTATTTGAGGGCACACCTGTGTGTGCTTAAATGCAGCACCCGGGAACTTCTGATTCGAGAAGTCCATAGAGTTCATTAGCAGGTCATTATGGTGAGACTAAAACTCTTACCATTTTAAAAGAACATTATTATTAGCCTGGGATGCATAAAGATGTCCAAGAGATTCTAAAACAGTGTGCAACATGTCAAGTGGCCAAAAGTCATCTACTCCCACAAGGGCTATATACACCATTACCAGTACCTACCCAACCTTGGGTTGACGTGAGCATGGATTTTATTCTAGGTTTTCCTAGAACTCACAGGGGCAAAGATTCCATGTTTGTGGTAGTAGATTGATCTTCAAAGATGGCCCATTTTATACACTGCAGCAAGACCAACGATTCTGCCAATATTGTAGATTTGTATTTCAAGGAAGTGACTAGATTACATGCTATTCCACGATCCGTTGTTTCAGATCAGGGTACTAAGTTTTTAAGTCATTTCTGGGTCACTTTATAGAAGAAGCTGGGTACAAAACTGAAATATAGCACAACCTGTCATCCCCAAACCTACGGTTAAACGGAGGTAATAAATCGGACCCTAGGAACACTCCTCAGGGCTTTAATGTCGCCCCAGTCCAAGAAAGCTTGGGATCTTTTATTACCACATACAGAATTTGCCTACAACAGAGCCCCAAGTCGAGCAACTAGCGTATCACCCTTCAAGGTAGTATATGGGACTGACCACATAACTCCCTTAGATCTAACGCCATGCCCCCTGGATCAAAAGCCCAGTGCAGATGCAGATCAGAGTGTCAAAGAAATTCAGAAACTACATGAGTAGGTTAGGAATAAAATTGAGCAATCTAACCTATCCTATTCTACTCACGCAACCAGGAAGAAGAAGCAGAAAACGTTCCAGCCAGGAGATTTAGTTTAGATCCATCTCAGAAAAGAGCGTTTTCCAGCAAGACGCAAGAACAAGCTTATGCCAAGTGCAGATAGCCCATTTGAGATCCTAGAATGCATCAACGACAATGCTTACAAAATAGATCTCCCTGGGAACTATGGAGTTTCAGCTACGTTCAACGTAGCCCATTTGAGTCCTTACGAAGAAGATGATTACCTATACGATTTGAGGTCAAGTCATTTTGAACAAGGAGAGGATGATGTAATTCAATCAGACACATCCCAGTTAAATTTCCCAAGTCAAGGTAGTCTAATTATACGAGTCTAAGTCCAAGCAATAAGTTTCGTTTTGTAAGTCCAAAAGGAGATAGTACCCAGGTTTACCCCCTTGCACGTACCCGATTTTGTTTTTATTATTTCATAGCTCAAATGACATCCAAATTATGTAACTTTTTTTTTGTTAGTTCAGTTAGGATATCTAGTTTATTTGTTATGTTGAGCATAAGCCAGAAGAGCACATCAAGGGGTCCAGTTTAGTCATTTTGTCAAAGCTACGCAGCAGGCGTCCGATCTGCATGGTTTAAAAGATCTGACTGATTAAGGTACTTAATGATGTCCAATTCGTGATTTTCAAAAGGGGTATTTCTAGACATCTTGAGACTTCCCCCATTGAAGAAAACCATAGATTAGTCATCAAAATGCAGTGGCCCAATAACAGCAAAGACAGAGCTCCATGCGCCACCGAGTAGCTGCTTTCTTAGCAAGGGAGTTTTCCCTCTTTGGTGGGTTTTCCTCCACCAAGGTTGTAACGCGCCCAAATCAAACATGTTTCACTGCTTGTATTTTCCCTAATAAATCCCTTAATTGTAATCTAGACAACCCAACGATAGGGGTATTACCGTCGTCCAAAAGGACAAGGCTTGAAACATAAGTGCTATAAGTAACACAGTTAAGCATAGCTTCAATCATACACATACACACCTGATCAATCCATATATAACCAACTGTTAACCAATATAAGGTTTTTACACTATAATAAAAATAATTCACCATGTAATCTATATCTCCATCTACTGAAGATTTCAATATACAACTCTAAAAATATGCATACACTGTATCAGTATTGATCCATCCAGATTTTCTTGCTCAACTTATTCTCTTCCGCTGGTTTACCAGCATGAAGACGATTCTCTGAGCATTTGCCTAAAACAAAACATGAAAAACATTTCGAACCATGAGCTGAAGCTCGGTACATGCATTCCTGTATTGTTAAATGATCATTGAAATACTGGTTGGGCCCGCTTTACAATTTATTTTAAGTTAAAACAGTGAATGAGATGAATGTAAAACTGTATTCTTAGTTATTATCTGATAGTGAACTCCTTGATACTATTATGATCTATGGATAGGTGTACACCTGCCAAGCCGATCGGGGGACCTGGCCTGAAGCCACGCGAGTAACTGAAGGGCGAACGCCCTCTAGATGATAACTGATGGGGTCACTCATTAAGTGATAAATCACTGTATCAACTGATTCATTGATGTACTTACTAAAATATGATAACATTGATAAATACACTCTGATTTCTAATGATCCAGGCAATAGATGTACCTGAAGTCTTTAAAATGCAATTTCACTTGGTAATACGTACGCACAATGGAAAATGATAGACTAGGACCCATTTCTGTTTAAGAAATGTAATTATAGACAAATGTAGTTAGTAAACCATAGTCACTGACATAATTTATAACTTTAATAGAAATTAATTAATTAAAAGGCTTCTACAATTCCAATGATTCAATATAAGGCAAGTTAAACCAAGATGATCTGAAAAATAAATCAGTTAGGGTTCTTGAACTTGAAATACAACAAATTGAAACAAAATAGATCACATTGGAATGATTGAGCTCATAATGAAAAGATTTCCATTGAAATAAACAAAATATAGGTTTTTGATGTTTCTGAAATGGATAATGGAAGATTCCAAGATGTGTAATAGAAGGTTCAATACCATGAGGGGTGTCATGAGGTTCATAAAGGCTCAAATAACCTCTGTTTGATCCATTCAGCACTGATTTCTTTCTTTACATAACACCGTTTGATGGTCTACTTGAGAAAATCCATATCATCACTCCTCACCTCCAATTGAGATATAAAACCCCAATACGAAAAGCTTATAATGTCCACTAAAACTTTTATTTAGGACACAAAGCATGAATAGTAACGTCCCTAAAATTAGGGTAGAACACAGACGTGCACAATTTCAGTTCAATCTGTGCAGTCGTAGCAAAACGATCAGAACTTTTTCCACAGAACTTAGATTAAGGTGATTCAAAAGGCATTTGAAAGATAAATTGATCTACCCACATACCAAAAATCACAATTTTTCAATGACCCAATCAATACCAGTGTTTTCGTAAAGTCCCCCGTTCACAAATGCTCCCAGTTTCGATGTACTCTGCGCAGTCTTCAATAAATTGATCATAACCTTGTCTATACAACTCGCAATTGAGTAATTCCAGAGACTATTGGAAGCTAACTCATCAAGATATTACTACACCAAAATTCATAAATTTGTGATGTGCCAATTAACACCAGTTTTCTCCGAAAGTGACCCCTATTTCCGGTTTGTTTACGGCTCAATTATCACATATTTGCAATCTTTTCTTCACATAACCACCCACTAAAATCAATCCTTAACTTATATAAATCAGCATAAATATCTTGATATTCATTACCAATGCCAAATATCACAAAATCTCATTTAAAATAAGTAAAATCCATCATTACATCCTAAACTTACATGAACATGAACAACTTCAATTGTTACTTGCTTTCAAGCATAATCAACAACCAAGACATCAAAATAATACTTGTTTATATCAAGATAACATGATCCAAAATCAATCCAACATAAAAACCCAAATTTAAACATGATTAGACTAGGACTTACCTCATTTTGATGCTTGAAAAAGGGAATACAAGTGAGGTTAGGTGTTTGTAGGAGTGAGGGTGGTGATTAAGGAGGTTGCTGGTAGTTGTGGTGGTGGAGCTGGTGGCTGTGGTGGTGGCTGGCGGCCAAGGCTGCCATGGAGGAGAGGGAAGAGAGAGAAGAGAGAGGAATGAGGGCTTTGATAATCTAGTTTGCTTACTTGGATGAAATGAGCCAAAGTTTGTTTACTTGGTTGAGAATGAAGCAAATATACTTGGCTGCAAATTGACCTCAAAATCTACTTTTACTAATGATAATTAGGCCTAATTAATGGTGATTAGCTAAACAAATAAGGTAAAGGCTTGTTGGGCCGAAATTGGCCTTAAATGAGCTCGGCTTCGGAAAGAAGATTAAATCGAGTGCGATTAATTTAATTTAAATTTTTCGAAGCTCGAAATCAAATTTTTGAAATGACATGAGAAATGATTTAATCTCTTAAACCATAATTATTGAGGCCCACTATCAATTTTATCCAAATTGATACGGTAAATGAAACTTGAATTGCAAAGTGGGGCCAAAAATTGAATTCTCCCAATGGGGATTATTAAATGAGATGAATAAATGTGAAAAATTAATAACATGACTTAATTAAATAAATAAATATGATTTAGGGTTGGGCTATTACAACCTTCTCCCTAAAGAGTTTCGTCCTCGAAACTTATGAACTTTGTCAAAACCTGCAAGGTTATCTGAAATAAATATGGGTACTTGACTTTCTTTTCTTCCTCATTTTTCCCAGGTAGCCTCTGAGGAGGTATGATTTGCTCAAAGTGACTTGGTTAAAGATATCTACTTGATGCTTAATTACTAAATCCTGATCTAACATCTGGACTAGGTGTTCGTGAAACACAAGATCCTCAATAACCGTAATGGATTTGATTATGACAGCGTAATCAAGATATGTAATGTACTGCCTGTATTGTGAGGTAAGCAACACATTATACACGTGTTTAAGGTATATGGGTAGGCTTGGTAGACAAGCTATGGAATTCGACTTTTTAATAAACTAATATGGTCTAAAAGATCTTGGTCGCAATTTAGTTTCCAGTTCAACCTCCTTACACCCTTAATTGATGAAACTTTCTAAAAAACCTTATCATATATCTAAAATTCCACGAATCTCCTTCTTTTATCAATATAGCATTTCTGTCGGTTTTAATGGTACGTTTTCAAGAGTCTTCTGACATGAGTCATCTTATTAAATACTGGAGAAGATCTTCATGACCCAAAAGATGGTTTTGTTATCAATGTCTACCGTCATTTTATCTTGATGTTTCATGTAAGACTTTCTACTGGGGCTATCACAATGTTGCCAGCTAGGAGTTCCATACTTTCTTCAAATGCAAATGTTGGTCGTAGGTCATAAGGTACTACCAATTTAGAAGAGTTGGATCCATAGATATTTTAGATGCTTGCCCATCCATTTCAGGATGATAAGAACTGCTAAAGTTCAATCTAGTTCCAAAGGCTCTTTGAAGTGCTTAACAAAAACGGGACTGAAATCTTTGATATCTATCAGACACTATATCTGAAGGAATTCCATGATAAAGTCCGTTGAAATTGAATCCCCTTCTCAAGATTTTGCTTTATTCTTTGGAACTTAGGATCACTATCCTGATTCACTCTAATTTCCTCTATTAGGGAGGGCTATAAGGTAAGCGTCGGCAATTGAACATTCGCCTTCCTATGCGACACTAATTGAGCGCCCAAGTCCTCAAGCTCTCTTAAGAGACTCAGTTGAGTAATCACTACAGTGTTTAAAGTATGTTGTGTGTTCCTATTCAGGGCATCTGCCACAACATTTCCTTTTCTTGGTTAACATTGGATCTACAAGTTGAAATCTTTAAGCAGTTCTTATCAATGCCTTTGTCTCAGATTGAGCTTCTCCTAAGTGAAAACATACTTCAAACTTTGATGATTGGTATTAATACTTGCATGGTAATCCATATAAGCCATGTCTCTAAGTCTTCAATACAAAAACTAGAAATATGGGTAGGGTAATTCTTCTCATAAGACTTGAGTTGTTAGAAGGCATAAGCCACCACTTTATCTTCTTGCTAACTTTATAGCTTGCTTCGATAAATTAGTCAAGTAAGATAATATTTGTCAAATCCTTCCTGAACTCGATAAGTCCATGCTAAACTCAAATAATTTCTAGGCTTAGTGCATTGGTGGGTGTTGGGCACTTTATAACTGCTTTTAGCTTATGCAAATCAACCTTAATCTCTTCCTTTAAAGCCATATGCTTCATAAATACCATTATTTCTAATCAGCACTCATGCTTTTTATATTTGTTATGTAATTGATGTCCCTTTAAGGTCTACAACACTATCTCAAATGAACAGCATGCTTATCTCTATCCTTAGAGTAATTCAAGATGTCTTTTGTAAACACCACTACAACTTATCTAGATATGGTTTGAAACTCTATTCATAGGATCTGTAAAGGCTACAGGGCCATTGATTAGGCTAAAAGGCATCACAGTGAATTCATAGTGACCCAAACATGGTCCTTAATGCAGTTTTAGGGTTGTTTTGAGGTTTAAACCTAAGTTGACGGTACCTTGACCGTAAATCAATCTTGGAGAAGACTCATGTTCTTTGCAGTTGATTAAATAAGTCACTTATTTGGGGTGATGGGTATTTGTTTTTGATGGTGATCGTGTTTAGCTCTCTGAAAACAATACATAACCACTAGGTTTCATTCTTCTTCTTTACAAAGAGAACTAGGCATCCCATTCAGGAACATTTGGATGGTCCAATAAATACTTTCTGTAATAGCTCATCTAACTTGATCTTCAGTTTTCTAAGCTCTGTTGGAGCTATACGATATGGGGCGTTGGAGATAGGTTGAGCATAATGGATTAATTCAATCTCATAATCAATTTCTCTTTACAGAGCACTCCTGGTAATTCTTCAGGAAAACATATATAAATTTGCAAACTATGGGGGTATCTTTTGCTTTGTCCTTCCTTAGGATGAATGTTAATAGCATAACACCAATACACAACACATCCTTGACATAAGAGCTCACTTGTTTCCATAATAGAATTTAAAGGACAAGGCTTTTCCTTTCTGTGACCATGAAACTTATTTCTCTCCCTTGTTCATCTCTTGAAATAACCTTGGGGCCACCACAACCTATTTTGACCCTAATAAGTACACAACCAGCTCATTTCCAAAATGATATCAAAGTTTGATGAGTTAAATTGAATTAGAACTTCAGGGAAAACTATCTCGCCAATGGTGATTGAAACAAATTTATGAGAGGTAGAACACTTAACTCTAGAGTCATTGGATAACTTAATTCCATAATTGGTTTCTACCTCCTTATTCTCAAAATTCACTTGTATGGCAGGAATATAAATGAATGAGTAGCAATTGAATCTACCGTACCAGATATGACAACTTTCTTCTTGCTCAACATGTGATCCCTTCCTACAGCTGTAGGCCTTGAAGATGAGAATCCTTGTCTACGACCTTCAGTCTTCAGGAACAGGCAACAATGAGTTGCTCTGGCTACCGCACCACATACATTTGTTAGTTCCCACTTGGCACTTAGGAGTGCTATGGTTAATTCTTCCACAAATCTACTCCAAGTGAAACTAACCCTAAGAGCCTATTCTTAATAGTGTTCCACCAAATATTAGTTTCACCAGTTTGATAAAATGTTCCAATGTTCACCCTTTTATCCCCCGGAACCTCTAGTATGGTGAAAATTTTCCCCACTCCTCAAATCCATTCTTAAGGTTCCACTGTTTCATACTTTCCACTCTAGAGTTCTATAGTATGAATTAGCTGAAGATATCTTTCCAAGGGGCAGTAACCCATCAAAATTTCTCACTGACGCAATCCAAATGCATGGCAAAGATTTTGATTATCAAACTTAAGCTTTATACAAGTGATCTGTAATAGGAAACTGAGGTTGAATCGGCCAAAAAGAGCAGACACATCACATTTCCATTAGCAATGGCTCCCACAAGTTAAACAATAATCAACCCCTATACAAAGTGTAGTTAAGATCTACCTTCTGTTCAGGCATGCTACAAAATATCATCTATTGACATGGGTGCAACCCAATCATAAACCAGCTACTAGTAACAATTGAGCTCTTAAAAACAGGAAAAAGGGATCAGAACTGATGAAGATATAACATGAGAGTGAATGATGATGCAACTAGATGGGGAGATGCCATGAAGACAAAAAGATGAAGCCCCTGGTCAAAGTGAGGTGCATCCAACAGTTGATAATCCGATAAGGATAATGGTAAATGATATGTTATCAGAAAGTGCAGTGAAATATTTTCAAAAGTAATGTCTACTTTACGGATGGAGGTGGAGTCAATGGACTACTCGCAAGAGTTTGGGCAATTTTAAGCAAGTCTTAAATTGCAATGGATTGAAGCAAAATGTCTCCCTAAAGTATGCTTGGTTTCCCTTATATGGAATCATCGATAGTTGATGGTTTCAAAACTTATATACCATAGAACAAGCCTCTCCAAAATCCTACAATTCAGGGGATATTACATCAAGAACCCCCATATAGCTTACTTAGATGAAATTCGTGAGTTACAGAAGAAAATATCTGTAATTAATGAAGCATATTGAAGTAATTGCCACTTGGATCCAAGAAACGCACAAAATGACACCCATATGATGGGGAAATATAAGCTCAAAGTTGTACGTATCCACTGACTTGAATAGTCTGTACCATCAAACTTCTAGGCTGAATTTCATTGACCACTAGCCTCCAAATGTGTTGCAACATGGGTCAATGCAAAGCTTAATTTCTGTAATTTGACATAGACTAACTAAAACATCTCTATCTGATGGAATGCATAGGCTGCAAGTGGGATAAACTCAGACCTCGTGCACTGGAATTCTGACCAGTTTGCAGACTTGGACTTACCTGGCAATTTTGAATGACCAAATGACCTCCAATCTATTTGAGACTTACTTCACATGTAAGATATCTCCCTAATCATAAAATTAGGATAGAAAACCCCTAGATAAATCATGCTGATCATGGGCAAAAGTTACCTCAAAGCCGAACCTTGTGCACTGATCAAACCTACTAAGTTGATTGAACTTGTGTATTCTGCCTATACTTAGTTTTCCCTATGCATTTAACCTTTAAAAAAATGAGTCAAGGGCCCTTCATAGGACACATCTGTAATAGCCCCCAACCCTAGGGCTAGGAGTGTTAGTGATTCTTAAATTCTTAGGGCGAAAAGGATAGAGTTTCGCCTATAAACTGGCTATTTTTCAAGCTTAAAGCCTTACATCAAAACCCCTACATTGATTAGAAGTACAAAAGGATATCAAATCAAGCTCAATGGCTACACACCGGAGGCCACAACTCTACGGGCCACACGCCCGGAGCACTAGAGTTTACATCCTAAAAATAAATAATTTCAGCTAAAATGACAACATACCATTCAGATAGGTGGCTCATATGGCCATACCAAGCGACTTCTGGACAATATGGTCATACTTACCTAAATGCATTGGAAGCACCTTTAACTTGTTCAAAATCACCCTCGAATCTGATGCTTGAGATCAAACCATATACATATTGTATGGATCTATCTGATAAAGAAGAATATATGAGTAGAATACGTGAGAGACAAGCAGACATTACTATTGTCACAAATCTCCAATGATATCATAATAATCCCCCAATAATCAATTTTTTCGATCTCCTAACTCCACTCTCTATACTCCATATCCTATCAAGAAAATCTCAACCTGGCTCTGATACCAAATCTATAATGCCTCCAAATTAAACATGTTTTACTGCTTATATTTTCCTTAATAAATCCTTTAATTATAATCTAGATAACCCAATGATAGGGGCATTACCGCCGTCCAAAAGGACAACACTTGAAACATGAGTGCTATAAATAACATGGTTAAGCATAGCTTTAATCATATACAGACATACCTGATCAATCCATATGTAATCAACTGTTAACCAACATAAGGTTTTTACACTATAGTAAAAACAATTCACCATGTAATCTACATCTCCATCCACTAAAGATTTCAATATACAGCTCTAAAAATGTGCATACACAGTATCAGTGTTGATCCATCTAGATTCCCTTGCTCAACTTATTTTCTTCCGCTGGTTTACTAACATAAAGACGATTCTCTGAGCATTTGCCTAAAACAAAACATGAAAAACATTTCGAACTGTGAGCCGAAACTCAATACATGCATTCTTGTATTGTTAAATGATCATTGAAGCACTGGTTGGGCCCACTTTGTAATTCATTTTAAGTTAAAACAGTGAACGAGATGAATGTAAAACTACATTGCTAGTTATTATCTGATAGTGAACCCCTTGATACTGTTACGATCTATGGATAGGTGTACACCTACTAAGCCGATCGGGGGACTTGGGCTGAAGCCATGCGGGTAACTGAAGGGCAAATGCCCTCTAGATGATAATTGATGGAGTCACTCATTAAGTGATAAATTACTGTGTCAACTGATTCACTAATGTACCTACCAAAACATGATAACGTTGATAAATACACTCTGATTTCTAAAGATACAGGCAATGGACGTGCCTGAAGTCTTTAAAATGCAATTTTACTTAGTAATACGTATGCACAATGGAAAATAATAGACTAGACCCCATTTTTGTTTAAGAAATATAATTATAGATAAATGTAGTTAGCAAACCATGTTCACTAACATAATTTATAACTTTAATGGAAATTGATTAACTAAAAGGCTTCTACAATTCCAATGATTCAATATAAGGCACGTTAAACCAAGATGATTTGAAAAATAAATTAGTTAGGTTTATTGAACTTGAAATACAACAAATTGAAACAAAATAGATCACATTGGAATGATTGAGCTGATAATGAAAAGATTTCTATTAAAATAAATGAAATATGGGTTTTTAATGTTTCTGAAATGGATAATGCAAGATTCTAAAATGTACAATAGAAGGTTCAATATCATAAGGGGTGTTGTGAGGTTCATAAAGGCTCAAATAACCTCTGTTTGATCTGTTAAGCACTAATTTCTTTCTTCACATAACACCATTTGATGGTCTACTTTAGAAAATCCATATCATCACTCCTGAACTCCAAATGAAATATAAAACCCCAATATGAAAAGCTCATAATGTCCACAAAAGCATTTATTTAGGGCACAAAACATGAATAGTAAGGTCCTTAAAATTAGGGTAGAACACAAACGTGCATAATTTCAGTTCAATCTGCGCGGTCGTAGCAAAACGACCATAACGTTTTCCACAGAACTCGAATTAAGGTTATTCAAACGGCATTTAGAAGATAACTCATTGATCTATCCACATACCAAAAATCACAATTTTTCAATGACCCAATCAATACCAGTTTTTTCGTAAAATCTCTTATTCACAGATGCTCCCAGTTTCGATGTATTTTGTGCAGTCTTTAATAAATTAGTCATAACTTTGTCTATACAACTCGAAATTGATAATTCCATAGCCTATTGGAAGCTAACTCATCAAGCTATCATTACATCAAAATTCATGAATTTTTGATGTGCCAATTGATACCAGTTTTCTGCCGAAGTGACCCCTATTTCTGGTCTATTTAGGGCTCAATAATAACATATTTGTAATCTTTTCTTCACATAGCCACCCACTAAAATCAATCCTTAACTTATACAAATCAGCATAAATATCTGGATATTCATTACCGGTGCCAAATATCACAAAATCTCATTTAAAACAATTAAAATCCATCATTACATCCCAAACTTGCATCAACATGAACAGCTTCAATCGTCACTTGCTTTCAAGCATAATCAACGACCAAAACATCAAAATAATACTTGTTTATATCAAGATAGCATGACCTAAAATCAATCCAACATAAAAACCCAAATTTAAACATGATTAGACCAGGATTTACCTCACTTTGATGCTTGAAAAAGGGAATACAAGTGAGGTTAGATGTTCGTAGGAGTGAGGGTGGTGATTAGGGAGGTTGCTAGTGGCTGTGGTGGTGGAGCTGGTGGCTGTGGTGGTGGTTGGAAGCCAAGGCTGCCATGGAGGAGAGGGAAGAGAGAGAAATGAGAGCTTTAATAATCTAGTTTGCTTACTTGGATAAAATGAGCCAAAGTTTGTTTACTTGGTTGAGAATGAAGCAAATATACTTGGCTGCAAATTGACCTCAAAATCTACTTTTACTAATGGTGATTAGGCCTAATTAATGGTAATTAGCTAAACAAATAAGACAAAGACTTGTTGGGCCAAAATTGACCTTAAATGAGCTCGGGTTCGGAAAGAAGATTAAACCGAATGCGATTAATTTAATTTTAATTTCCCGAAGCTCGAAATCAAATTTTTAAATTGTTATGAAAAATGATTTAATCTCTTGAGGCATAATTATCGAGGCCCACAATCAATTTTTCCAAAATTGATATGGTAAATGAAACTTGAATTGCAAAGTGGGGCCCAAAATTGAATTCTCCCAACAGGGATGATTAAATGAGATGAATAAATGGAGAAAATTAATAAGATGACTTAATTAAATAAATAAATACGATTTAGGATTGGGCTATTACAAAGGTGAGTATGTTCTTGGCTGGCTGCTTGAGCTTAGTCACCTAGTGACTCATCCATAAAGAAACAACCATGTGGAACAATAAAAAGAGGCCATTTTGTAAGCATTCATTCGGCACTATAACCGGATGCGGCAAGCATGCATTCCTCTCCTTATTTTAAAGTGGCAGCCGTGTATTCATTCCATCCAAGGAAGCAAAGGTGACTCTTGCTGCCTAAGATCATCAAGGATTAGCCTAAGTTAATTATTTTGAAGCTAGTATACTCATTAGTACTTGTTTTAGTTTGGTTATGTACTAAACCGTATACTTAGCTTTGTAAATGTACTTAGTGAGCTTTCTTAACATTAAGTGATGTTCTAATGATTACCTAATCACTAAGGGAAGCCTTTAGGCATGTCATTATAAGTAGTTTGGCACTTATTTTATAACTCAATGTTGAGAAATTGAAAACAGAAGTTGAGTTATAAACTCCTCTATGTGTTATTTTAAATTCTCCACTTGCTTATCTCTAATTCGATCAATTAGAGTGGTGTTCAAGTGAGACTTAATCTTCATTAGGTGGTGAAATCTATATCCTAATCTAGGATTAAGGGTCCTAAAATAGTTCTTAGTGGTGAAATCTATATCTAAGACACGTTTCAGTTCCATCGATACCAAATTCAGTGCCTTGATTTCCTTCTTCAAGGCCTTTAATTCTCCTTTCCTCTCCCGCCATCTCCCTTGCTTTCCCAGTTATCTCCTCTCTTTTCCCCTAAACACTTGAGCTTTCCTTTCATTCTTTCTTTTCCCTGCGTGACTACATCAGGAAATTTGTCTAAGGGGGCAGAATTATAGCTATCAAAGCCTAATTTCCTCACATAGGGAAAGAGTTGTCAAGTTGTAATGCCTTCAAATGACAATTGTACTATTGTAGAAGGCTCTAAAAAGTGAAGGGATATGCTATCCAGAATGTAGCTCATTTGAGATTGCAATTATCTCCAAATTTTTGATTTAATTTCCTATGGATTTTTATTGCCACCTCGTTAGCCCCTTTTCTCCATATTATAAAAGCTATTTTTATTTAGCTATAAATTACCTATCCCCTCCATTTTAAAAACCGGACTCAAGTTAGGAATTAATAGATGAACGGTAGAATTTATTTCTCTCCCAAAAACAAAATCTCTCTCTTTATTTCAAGTACTTAGTGTATTTGACTGGTGATTGAGTCAATTCTTTATGTTAATTCTTGATGCTTTGCTTTAGAGAATTAATTAGTGGATTGTTATTCTAAGTGGTGGCTCGAGCCTTCATCTTAATCACACTTATTTTTTAATTATCACACATTCAAAAGGTTAAGGCTCGAAAGCTAGAAGAGCTCATATAGCTCTTGATGAGAAAAGAAATGATTGGAAATTGGCATTAATTAGGAACCCCCTTGATTTTCCTAGCCTTGTAGCTAGCCACCGTATTTATTTCTCTAGCTATGGAGGGCATGAAACTCCAAGTTCAACCCCAAGGAAAACATTTGGAAGACGATCATGAGCAAGCTTAGAATGAATGCCTCTTTAAAGCTCCTACCATGGATGAAAAGGTTATTGCACTCATTTCTTAGCTCACCCATGAGAAATATGTAGAGAAAGAGGATTTGGAAGAAGTCATTGAGGAGACTGTACCTCATCATCCCTTCATACCACATCAAGAGCCAATTCTTTCTTTTAAAGTTGAGACAACTCGTGAACCTAAAGGATTTGGTTTATCTTACAATAAATACATTGAAATTTTTTTAATGAACTTATGGGTGCTAAAATTCAATTGTAAATCCTTCATTGCTCACATGAGATAGCCTCTAATAGTTTCAAAAACTCTCAATTTTTCAAGAGAGGTGGAGTCCTTATCACCATAGTGTTTATAAAATCTAAAGGGTGCATCAATGTCACTCGGTTAAAAAATTTAGATTCAAACATTTGCCCATAAGGATTTTAGGGAGAATCTTTTCAAAGAGCCGGAATTTGATGCATAAAGCATGATGGTTAACTTTGGGTTTTCAAGCGACTAGCACTAATAAGGGAGTTTAGTTCATGATTACCCACTTTACCCGAAGTTTACCCCAAACCCAAATTTCATCAGCTTTTCTTTTAGTATTTTGTGGTGTTATCCTCATTCAAAAATTATGCAAACAATATCATTAGAAAGCTCGAAGAGTACACTTTGAGGATATGTTATACATTTACCTTAAGGTCACTTTTTAGTGGTGATCTATACCAACACATTAAGACTGCTAAAACTGCCCAGAAATTTTGATTTTTAACTCTAAATTTCCTTGACCATTTTAGGAACTTATCTTTACCCAAAACTTGCATACCAAATATGGTTGGAAAACTCTTTGAATCTTTTTTCAAGCCATATAATTTTTGCAGCGCTAAATATAACAGAGAGAACATAGTAAAATTCTAACAAATGACTAGTCTTGAGGTTTGTCCAAAGGTGGAGAATTAAATATGTTCAATTTTGATTTCATCACATAGGAAAAAGCCCATAAACCAAGGAAGAGCTTCTAAGTAGTGATACCTTCAAATGATAAGTGTACTATTCTAAAACGCTCCAGAAATTGAAGGGATCTGCTGCCTAAAATCCAGCTTATTTGGGAATTGATAACTTTGATTTTATATGCCTTCCTAACTTGGAAGAACTCAAACAAGTTCTTTTCAGTATTGATTCATTAAAACTCTAGGCCATGATGATTTTAAGGTGGGGGTTTTAAACACTATTGAAATATCATAAGATAGATTTGTTCAATTGCATATTAAAAATTTTTACAAAAGAAAAATCTTAAAAGGAATTAATCATTCCTTCTTTACACTAATCCCTAAGGTCAACAGTCCCTCCTGGACAAACAAATTTAGACCTATTAGCCTTTTTTCAATTGTGTATCTGATCATATCCAAGATAGCGGTCCATAGGCTAAGACCTTTACTTGATAAACTAATGTCACCCTTTCAAAGTACGTTTACTCTTGGCAGATCCTTTTATGATAATATTCTCCTCACACATGAAAATTATGCATAAACGTAAGAACCTGAAAGGTAATTCAGCTTGGGTGGCCATCAATTATGATATAAAAAAAACATATTATAGATTAGAGTAGGATTTTATACTAAGATGTTTTCAAGAAATGGGATTCCACCCTACTTCGAATAAGTGGATTACAGAGTGCATATTGTTAGTTTCGATTCTATCATGGTCAATAATGAAGCAAATTGATTTTTCACTCCAACAAGGGCAGTTAGACAACGAGATCCCCTTTATCCATATATGTTCATTTTATGTATGGAAATTCTTAGTCATTTACTAACTAAAGCTATCATTATCTACATATCAGAAATAAGGGTTGAGATTTTTCCGAAAGCTATGACCATTCCTAGTCTATTTTTTGCATATGATTGTCTTTTTTCCCCCCTAGCACAAGCAAAGATAGTTGTAATAAGCTTAGGAATATTTTGGACAATTTTTGTATGATTTTAGGCCAACTAGTTAACTATCACAAATCAGAACTTGCATTTTCTCGCAACACTTCTAATGCATGGAAACAACTAATTATGGGCTTTTTCAACATTCCTCTTATAGATTCCTTACGTAAATAGCTAGGATGCTCTATGGTTCAAGGAAGTCCGTCAAAAATGACTTTCCAAGAAATTATTAATAAAGCTACTCTAAACTACAGGTTTGGAAAGCAAACTGCTTGTCTAAAGTAGGAAGAATAATATTAATATAGTTACAATTAGAATCACTACTAACACTATGATGCAAAGTTTTCAATTACCAAAAGCCACTAGTACCCATGTGGATAAACTCACTAGCGATTTTTTTGAGAAAAAAATCTAATATAGAAGAAAGATTACCACTTATAGCTTAGATGAAGGTATATATGCTAGAAAGTAAAGGGAGCTAAGATTCCATAAAACAGAAGTTATTAATAATGCATTCTAGTGTAAACTGGCTTGGAGCTAGTTAGTAATGATCAAGCTTATGCGTACAATCCATTGAAGCAAAATACTTCCAAAATAAAAACGTATTTAGTTGCAAGCGAAAAAGCACTTACTCACCGGTTTAGAAAAGCCTGCTTAATTATTGAGAACTACTAAGAAAAGGAATTGTTTGGAAAGCAGTGAAAGCTAATAACATCTCTTTTTGGTATGACAATTGGATTGAAAACAACAATCTAACATACATATTGAAATTGTTAAAAAATAATGTTCCCAATCCAGATGCCAAAGTTACCGAATTTAGTCGACATGATGTGAGCTACAATATGCCCAAACTCATACAGACCCTTAATAACTGCCCTATTAAAAAAATACATGGTATTGCTATCTCGATCCATAATATATAACAACCAATCTTTTTGTTGGGGTTTAAATAACTCCGGAGAAATTAACTCTAAATCTTTGACCTAGATTGCCCATGATCCCCAAGCCTAGCAAATCCTTGAATGGCCTTATAAATAGATTTGCAAAATTCATGTCATGCCAAAAACAAAAATTTTTTCTTTGGATGTCAGATGGTTTAAAAGTCCGAAAATTAGCAATAAAACACCAATGGCTTCTAGCCGATGTTATCCCTGCTAGAAGTCAGGATATCTGTTAATGTATAAGTATGATTGGACACTTCCATAGTCTAAATATGCTTCAAAAGCTCACTTTTCTTCATTGGAGCATCTGGAAATTTAAACATGCTATAGTTTTCATAAATGAAATCTTGAAACCCTTAGAATGTTTAATTCGAGCAAAATAAGCAAGTGTGAAATGGAGAAGCTGAACATATATGTTGGTTGATGATTACTCTAGAGGGTCTTCTTCTCCCAGTTTCACCCCTAATCACTATGTGAGGTGGTATCACCTTTTTCAGAAACCGTCAAAATCAACTTTGATGTATCATTCAACAACTCTTTAGCTCCAGGTGGATTCATTCTGAGTGATTGGAAGGGTAGGATGATCAAAGCAGGAGCAGCACACTATAGACAAACATCTATTCTTATAGAAGAAGTTAGAGCCCTAAAGTCAGTTCAACAATTCAAGTAGGGTTCAACAAAATTATCATTACCGGTGATAATCAAATTGTGATTCAAGTGCTTAACGTTAACATCCAAATCCCTTAGCACATATCCAATATGATCGTAGATGTTCGTGCTTGTTTGAACCGAAGTATTCAATTCTTCATCAATTACATCTTCAAGGAGACAAACATGGCCGCAAACTAGTTATCAAAATTTAGGCATTCCATTACAACTTTGTTCTCTTCAGATTATGGTTTTTTCCATTCCTTGTAGCAATCCTAACTGATGATCTAGTTGGGTGTACACTTATGAGAAGAGACACCAAATATTCATTTTTTACCATTTATCATTATCGCTAGAGTTTTGGATTACTTTCCCATGAATATTTGTTGTCACCCCATTGGCCCCTTTCTATATATTGTAACAACTCATTTTGATGTTTTAGCTATAGATACCCCATCCCCTTTATTATAAAAATCAAACTTGAGTTGCGAATTATCTAATGAAAGCAATAAAACAAAGTCTCTCTCCTTGTTTTAAGTACTTGGAATATTTGAATGGTGATTAGTCAATCCTTTAAGTTAATTTTTTGTGCTTTACTTTAGAGAATTAATTTGTGGTTGGTAGGCTAAGTTGTGGCTTGAGCCTTCACTTATTAATGTCCATTTTTACTTTCTTCCACATTAAAAAATGCACAAAAATTGAGAATTTTCGTATGTTTATTTTTATTACTCAAGGCTCAGCTTGGTTCAAGGCTTGCTATTTTGGGGTTGATTGATTGTTGTTGATGATTGATCATTATTGTAATTCAGGACCCCATTTTGTATTAGGCAACCTAACTGGAACCTCAGGAAGAAAAAATTGTTGTAGGAAAATATAATCAAGCGAAGCATGAAGATTGAGTGAACTTTTATTATAGTGGCAAAATTCACCCTAAAGAGGCTTCTTATTGCTCTAGCTAGAATAGAAGTTACGGCCTTTGCGGAAATATGATATTAATAATCTTTCTTTATACATATATCGATGAAATGGAGAACATGACACCCCAGAAGGCTATAAGGCAGCTTCAAGTTGGTAATACCTTTACATGGCTAGCAATGAGTTCCTCATCGATGGAACATTGACTTAATTAAGTTTCTTATTGTAGACTGGTTCATTAAGTTCAAAAATAATTACTCGTTATTATCTGAAAATCATTACTCAGTTATGTAATTTCTCGTGGAGGGTTTACCTTTAGATTTGTTTATCAAGATAGTAAATTGTTCATTAAAGACAATAAAGCAAATATAGATAATTTAGAGAACGGTTTGCTTGGAACATTTACAATTAAAGATCTAGGCCGGATTAGCTCATTATTTCTTGGGCACTGATATGTCTAAATCTACTAGTATTACATGCCCAAATCAAAAGAAATAAACAAAATATGTATTCGACCTTTGGCAAGATTCTAGTTTGAGTATGCCAAGTTCACTTAACTTCTAAAAGGATTGCCTTTAACTGCATTTCAAGAAGAAAGGTTCGATGATCTTGTACTTTATAGAATGCTCTAGGAAGACGGTTGTATCTTACACCTATTTGACCTAACATTTCTTATTCAGTCCAACACTGGAGCCAATTTTTATATCAGTCGAGAAGGCAAAATTTACAAACTATAGAGGATGTCCCTAATTACTTGAAAGGAACCCCAAACAAAGGTCTGTTATATTTTTCTCACACAAATCTCAAATTAAAGGCCTATTTTGATGGTGATAGGGTCCTTGCAAAATGTCTAAGAGATCACGCAAGTGGTTACTTTGTTGATTCTTCCTTGATGTTATGGAAAGGTAAAAGGAGAAAAGCCACTGTCAAGTCTTCTACTAGCAGCAGAATATAGATGCATATCGACCATCACGTCAAAGTAGTTTTGGATAAACAATATGATACAATAGATAAAGTTTAAGATTGTTCGACCCTCCATCTTCCTAACATAAGGGACGAGAGATGTCAATCCTATTTCATAAAGGTTTTTATGGTTGTTAGAAACTATTGTGCAGCTCATCTTTATGTCCAATCATCTTAGTATATTTAGTTAATTCCAAAGAGAGACTTGGTTAATATTGCATTTTCGTTTGTATAAGTAAATGGATGCATCATTCGGAATAGAGGTGGTAAGTTGGCACTTGGACCGGACCTATCATCAAGCTTTGGGCATAAGGAACCACGAACCTGATTTAATGTTCTGGGACAAACACACTCCGAATATGGTTCCTCATTATCCTTTAATTAATTTTGCTATTACGAAATGTTCTTAAAATTCTAAAAGTTTACTTAAGTTGATTGTTTTATTTTTGCAAAGCTTCTAAAATTCCCTTTTTAAAAAAGAAATTAGTGCAACACCATATTAAATGAAAAAGAATGATGATACACTAAAGAAAAATTAAAAAGTAAAACATGTGTGAAGTTATTGTAATTCTTATATCGTTAACGTTCAAAAAACAACCAAAAAAAAAGAGAGTTTCTAACGTTCAAAACTTTAAAGAAAGTAGGCATTAAAGTAGTTTTGACTGAGTAGGGCAATCATGGCCTGACTTCTTAATGAGCAATTGGGTCTGGGTAGGTCCTTGATCCAATCTTATGGTGGTTATTAGCATGTTTTCTCTCATGCCGCAACTAAACTGGTTTAAGAGTGGATAGTTTGATTCACGATTTGAACTTCTGTGAAAAATCTAATCCCTGGTCTGATCGGCTTCAGGCTAATAGGATTTGTGCCAATTCCAGTTAGAAATCACATCTTAGCAAATGTATTTTTTGCTACTACATTTATATACTAACTTGTTTCCTTCAACCTCCAAGTATTTGGCAGTTGTATGGTTTAGTTCACAGTAACTTTTTCTTCATCATTGCCATAACCTAATATTTTTAATATTAAAATCATCTTAAAATGCATGATGATCCGACTCAAAATCATATAAACATTTATATATACATGCTTCTCTTATTAGAGTAATGAATAACATGTCTTATACTAAAATGGGTCTTATATTTTCATGGGGAAGCTTTCCTCATCCAACATAGAGACCGAACCCTTTGTGGACACCATGCAGCCTTCTATGCTGCACTACATGACTGGCATTGGCCCGATGACTACCTCAATGGCTAATAGCTTGACTAACCAATCACCTCCATATTATACTTTAAGAAACAGGGCCTTGCTTCTCCCCTATAAACCATTAATACATAAGAAAAATCTTCCTAAGTATATCTTCATACTTGCTATGCAAGAATATACTTCCACTTGCATACCATCCTTGATCAAGTGGTCACATCCACCCCATCATTCAAGTAATCTCGATAGGCTATCACATCCATTTAATCAACCCTATAGCCTTAAAGGTATATGTTGGACTAAGGACATGATACACCTAGAAGGAGTGTAAGCCCAATCCACATTACAGGTCGACGGTTTAACTACCTTTGAAACCCTAGTTTCTTGACTGTCCATCTATTATAAAAAAGTGACTAGTCTAAGAGGAAGACATAGAAAAACAATGAGGGTTCTCTAAAGAGAGTTTTCTGTACAAAACCCTAGGGTTCTTAGGCTGTGGGATCATGAAGATCTCTATATAGTGAATTTATTTCTCGACTAGTTATTCAAAGCCAAGGTTCTTTCGTCTTCCACTATGGGATTAACGTAAATCTATTTACACTTAGTTCATTATATTAATTTCTCCATTGGTATCAAAGCAAATCGACTTGTTTAACAGTTAGATTACTTGTAGACATTTCTTAAAATTTGTGCCAAAGATTAGATTTATAATTTGGTTTATCCACATTTATACTTGAAAATTCATGCGATTATTTCACATGCAATTTCTTGATCAATTTTTGTGAAATTACAAATTTTAATAGAGCTTGAAGAGAGCTTTAATTTGATATGTTACACACATATTTTCCCTGCAAATTTTGTGGATAATTGGGGAATAAAATTCTAGGGTTCTTCATATATGAAACCCTAAAATCAATTTTTTCAATCGTTGATTTCATCAATTTTCTTTCAAATTGATGCATGGACTATCTTACCCATTCGACCAAAATCCCTCAATTTATTAGTCGATTTAATTGAAAAATTGCTTGAATTTCGGCAAGAAAGTTAACGACAACTTGTGGCTTGCTTTCGGTGATTTTAGGATGCAATTTCACTTTTGAAATTTGATTTTGTTTGAAATTGTTTTTTGATTTAAGTTTCCCACTGTGTTTCACATCAATGCCGTTAAAATACCATTCAATTGGATGAAATTTGGCTCTCAATTTTGCAAAAAGCACATGAACTTTGCTAGGTTTTCGGTTAAAGTAATGCAATTCGAATTTCGATCACATTCAGCTATTGTTTCTGGCAATTGATTTTTTTGTTTTGTTACCTATAAAATTCTGAGTGAAAGCTCTCAATCTATGCCGATTATAGACCGGAGATGCGGTCGGAATTGAACGAAAATATGCCGGCATTGTTATAAGGTTAGGGTTCATAGTTTGAGTTTAATTTTGAGCCAATTTGGTCATTGTTTTCTTTCAATTGATTTGTGTCTTTTGTTAATCATAAAATTCTGAGAAAAAACACCCATGGAATCTGTTACTAACTTGACTAGTTTTTGGCCAGATTTTGATGAAAAACTTTGCCGCGGTATCGCAACTTCATTTCGGCCATTGAAGCTCATTTCTGCCCAATTTATCGCCCAGTTTTTTGCAAGTCGATGGCTCAAATAAGTCCTAAAACATGTCTAGGATGGATTCCAACTAGTGGATTGCATCAATTTGAGCAAATAATGGAGAATTTGGATGTGCCTTTGCCGTCAGTCATGAGAATCCGTTTTGCGTGCTTGACGGGTTAAGAACCTGTTCCTTGCTTGCAGGTCTGGCAAAGGACGTGACCCCATGTCCTGGGCACATGACTAGTAAGGACCATTTGTCTTTACTTTAAAAAAAAAATCGAAATTTATAGTTAACCAAAAGGGTTGACTGTAGTTAACCATAGGGGTTGACTAAGTACACATTATTATTCTTATGATGTGGGCTTTATGAATTTATGCGAATTTTTGGTGGGATATTTCTTTAATATTCTCCTTTTTTGGAAGAATATTTTATAATACTTAATTGATATCCTTTTTTTGGAATGAAATATTATGTGATTCTCAGAGATTTTTTTATTTAAGCGTATTTCATTCTATTAAATTTCATGAGACAGATGACCACATTTATTTAATATCATTAACATTATTTTGAGTAGGGGTGTTTATTATTCGATCCAAACCCGGACCGGACCGAAGACCGGACCGGACCGGACCGAACCGAACCGAATGAATTCACTTTGGTTCACGGTCCACAAATTTTTTTTATTCGGTCTTCGGTTCCATCTAGTTCGGTGCACCAACCCACCGGACCGAACCGACTTTTTACTTATTCAATTTTAATTTTCCTTTGCAAATTATAATTTCTCAAATGTTTAATAATATTGATTTGTTTTTCATGGTGAAAATATGTTGAAATTGTTCATATTGAAATAGATATAAGATGTTCATATCATATAAATTTGCTAGTTTGACAATTCGATTCAGTCCGTTTTTTCCGGTCTAGTCCGATTTTTTCTAATCCGGTCCTTGACTTGTTCGGTTCGGTCCACGATCTATAACTTCCCTCTTATTCGGTCCTCGGTCCAACCCGGTCTGGTGCGGTCCGATCCAGGTTTGGGCTGATGAACACCCCTAATTTTGAGTGGAAATATTATTTGAAATCTCTATGATATTTAGTTCATTTGTTTTCAATTGAATTTCATACTATATGTAATATGCATATATATGCTTGATTGAAATTCATGAATATTACATTACATATTTTGAAAACATATTTCATATGTTGTAACCTCCAAATTGCATATAAAATTTATACATGTACCCTTCTCGAATGAGCCAGGCGAGCACACATTGAAATTTCTCAAAAAATAAGTTTTTTTAGAATTTTATTAAATATGCAAATTATGCCTAAAATGATTAAATTTATTTTCATATATTTATGGATATATGTCGAACGTTCTTGAAATATTCTTGAGGTTGGCATATCCTTTTTGATTAGAAATTTGAGAATGTCTTTTAGAATATTTCAATTTGTGATGAGTGCTCTAATAACTTGGAATGAAATGACAAAATTAATTGTACTAAAACATTTATTCTTATGACGATGATTGGGAACTCTATGTGAACTTTAAGCTATAGGGTCTATTTTGTGTATATTAATTCTGTCACCTTTTGCCAAGTTACATGGATGAGTGTATGCTAAAATAATAGATGTATGTGTGCTTCTGTGCTGATTATAAAACTTTCGTGCTTTGCAAAGCAACATATCAGCTACTGCTATTGCCATCTTAGGTCTCTCAGGTTTGAAAATTATTAGAAAGCCCATATGTCTCCATGAGGGAGCATCTGAAGCATATGTCCAATATGATTAGTGAATTGGTTGGCATATGCTTTGAATGGATCAATGAGCAATAAGTTCATGCCGTGATCCATTCCTTTCCTAATGACTGAGGTCATAGTAAGATGGTCCTATCTTGAACTAAGTACTTTCGAGAACATTAGGCAATGACTTGAGCTAGAGGAGGAGTGGCAAGGGGCTACTAAAAGGATAGATGCGGAAGTGCACATGTCAACCTCTACTTCAAGGAATGGTTTTAAAATGAAGGACCAAAGGAGGAAGGATTTAATGTAAGCTAAGTTCCTTAACTGTGACCGAATGGGTCACCATGCTCGCGATTGTACTAAGCCCAAGAACGTACTTAGCAATATCTCCTACTGACTTCTGTATTGCTAGTTGTATTCTTCTTTCTGAAACTAATCCTACGTGGATTGTGGATTTAAGATTTCAAACCAAAAAGCTAGCGACGATGAAGCTTTTCTGAGCTTCCAACAGATTCTTACATGGTTTGATGAGGACACATGTGGAGACAACAATAAGGTGGTTATTGGACGGATCGGAGCATGCAAGCTAGTGTTGTATAGAGGTCGATACCTTATCCTATGTAAAAACCTACTTGCGCCTAAGTTTTGTTGGAATAATGTTGCTACATCGTGTATATATATATATATATATATATATATATATATATATATATATAACTATGTTTTTAACATTGGACCCTATTTAATTTTTTAAGAACACCTTTAGTTTTTTCTGCTTTACTAGAAATGGTTAACTTGTAATGGATTGGATACATATACCACAAAACCAACTAAAAATTTTACCTAAGCTACATTGATTGTGTATTTTACCTAAGCTACCCCTCATTTCATAATTTCTTAAACTTTTAGGCTAGATACATATACCACAAAAGCCATTTAAAATATTAAGGCACGAAGATTAGGGTAATTAAACAAATTAAGGTAAGAACATGTTAGGTGAAAAGTTTAACGCAACAAACCCAAAGGCACATAATAATTAATTAGGATGATGATCAGTGTCTTGTAGTAAGATATTAACCAGCAATTGGAAACTTTAATATTCAATATCTACCTAGCAAAATAAAAAGTTTTTTATTTTAAATTAAATTAACATACTATAAGATTTAAACTCACAAAATTTTGAATATTTATAATCAACTAGCAATTATGAAACTTTAGTATCCATCAGCATATTGACAAATGTTACCTTAATTAGATCAATTATATTTGCAAAAGGCATCTTACACATTTAATTTTATAATTGTGAAGAATTATGAAGTAATTTTGCACTTTTAATTGATGACACTATCTCATTATTCAATTGTAACCATTTTGTTTCAATTTAATACATGATAATATAATTTTTATGTAAAGACAAGGTACTTAAGAAACATCTTGTAGCAAGACATTTATCTTTTTTTCCATTAATAATACACTATTTTGCGTAGCAGTAACTAGTATTAGTGGCACTATTTATTTTGTTCTTTTTGGGAACGTGGCATTTAACAAAGGATATTATACTTGGACAATTCAATGTAGGCCAACAGTGTTCACATTACATGGCAATAGCCATGTTTGAAGCACTGAAAATATGTCCATGTAGTATTTTAGACATGGGCTACCTCCTCATTAAATTTTAGCACTAACGCGTGTGTTTGTATTGAACAAGACACGATAGACATAAGAAATCATATAAATAGGTTTACAGACAATCAATTATTTTAAGGTAAGAATACACACACATACATGCGCAGACATACACTCATCTATACAAGATATAAATTAAAAGCCAATTGAATACATAACAGTGATAAATAGGAGGCATTTGACTTATGTCACCTTCTATTTATGGTCAAATGATTTAAGAAACCCTCATATTTTGAAATTTATTGTAACCGTCCTTGATTATTTTTTATGCGTTTAATTTTATACACTGTTTTCGGGTAGGAGATCATCAAAAAATGTGGATAGATAATTCTACCTATATTTATTGATCAAAAGTATGTTTAGTGTCCCAGCCTCGAATGTGGAAAAAGTAGTTGGCATCTTGAAGGCTTATTGATTAAAAAAATTAGTTCCTTCACACTACAACAATGTCAATCAACAGGTAAGGTTCTATGAAATTTTATTCTTTTTAATATCTAGTAGTCTTCAAGATTATCTATGGAAATAATTGTCTTGGTATTGTACCTGGTATACAAGCCTTACATTAACATATTCATGGCAGAAGGTGTACTTTAGATATTACTCATTAAAGCTAATGGTGTTTTCAATTAATATGTACATCTTTGAAGGGTGGTTTAAATGAATTTCACAACATAAAAGTTCCTTAAATCAATTTGCCATAGGTCAAGGGTGTTGTATATCAAAACCTCAATAACTAAGTGAGTGTTTAGTATGTGATAGATCAGGTGATGGATTAGTTGAAGCAATAATCAACTATGGCATGAATTTAGTAAGCCATCCATCAATCATCCAATTATCATCTTTGTTTTTTTAGTGTTAGATGAAATGGATGCCAATTGGAGATAAGTGTGATTGTGGGCTCTGGAAAAACGTGACTGCTACTCTCAGCATAAAACATATCATCCGTACACACTTGGTTTTCATATAGGTTATTTAAAACTCCATGTTAGTTCATCTCCTTTTGGTACCTAAGCCAAGGGACTTACATCATGTGAGAGCCTTCCAAGAAGCATTTCAAGTTAACATTACCTCTATTCTTATATAAGACTTTGATACCATCTTGTATATAATTATTTAGCATACTAGTCGAAGTTCGTTATGTACTCATCATTTCATCCAACCATCTCAATATACTTAGTTAGTAAGTTATCTCAAAAGTAGATTCAGTTAACGTTATATGGTTGTTTGTGTATAAACACATATGTATGAAAAAGAAATAGCTTAGCAGACAATTTTCTCTTTGTGCATTCGTATAATTCCTTATTTCCTTTAACCTCCAAATTATTTTGCAGTTATTTGATCAGTTCTCAGAGCTATTATGATTTTGAACATGTAAATACTGTTTTTCTTCTTTTTGATCAAATTGAATAGGTTTATCCATTGATCAAGGCTATATTCTTTAATTCTAACACATTATATGAGCAAGATTTCTTTATTCAAAGTTCAAATTCTGCGCTAGCTTTAATGACTCATATTTCATTGGCTAGGAGTTGTACAATGAATCCTAAAAACCAAAGTGGAATCTACTTTTTCTACTTGTTTAATATAATCTCGGAATATAACCGGTTTGCACTTAAATGAGTGGAGGTAATTTTTCTTCCTGGAGCAGAGTAATAACGATGGCTGAAATTAGTGGTTCATCAATGCTCTTTATATGAAATCAACTTAAAAATCTCCTATTTGTGCATGGTGGATATAGTGTAATGCCTGAACTCCTCGGATTGCAAATAGTTATCAAAAATTACTTTAAGGATTGATGGTTGGCCTACAACTTATCACGAGTCTTTTTAGTGTGCTTTATCCTCACTCACACACTACTAGGAAACAGGATGTCACTCATCCTATGACTTCTCCCCAGCAAGCATGATTAATCATGGAGTTCTTAAAAGTGGGCTCCCAAAAAGGGAGGTGCACCTTTGATAACCTAAGTAGTCATTTTAATTCTTTTAAGATATTGTTTAACCATGTTCTAGGTTAATACATAAAGTGTATTAGTTGGATATCAAATTCTATTTTGCCAAAATCAGCTGAAGTTTTTATGTGTGAATCATTTCTTGGAGAACCTAGAGATCAGATCACCAAAATCTTTTATCATACTAGTGTGCCCCCTATCTCCCAGTTTCATAAGCATATTATAGAGATTCATTGGGGATAAAATATAGATATCAACAGTGAAAACTCATGAGGCTGTGGGATGAGTTGGATAATTTGAGTGAGACATCTTTCCACACTTGTATTACTAAGAATGTACATATATTAATGTAATTTATATTGGGCCTCGATGTATAGCTATGTAACCCTAATTCAAATTATAAACACATGCATGTATAGCTATGTAACCCTAATTCAAATTATAAACACATGCCTAGCTACCTCTATTGAGGCTGGCAACCCAAGAACCACACATGGGATCAGAGTTTTTCTATGTGAGAGGTCTCGACTTTGAATCTCAATAACCCCCACACTTATTACATAAGGTATGGAGCGGCTTTGCAGCATCCACACTTCAAACTCAAATGGCATTTGTGTAAGGAGGAGTGTTAGAAGATAAACCAATTCCTAGGCCTTCAACTATTAGCTTAACCTTTTGGTTGAGTTGGTTCTTGAATATGGTATGATGAGTTTGGCTCCTAACAGCACACCTCTATCTACTGCCCATACAACTCCCAGCCTTTGCCTTATTTCTTCTAACCCTTCAACCCTATATTCCCTCTACCATCCTTGGCATCACTCTTACTACTCCAAACATTGCCAATCTTATAGTGGTAAACCATTATACTCTTAAGGTTTACCTCACGCGGCAAACGCAGTTCACTACGGTTGTCATATCTCATGCTCTGCTTAGCTTAGTCGACAACTCTTTTCCATATTCCTCTTGCTCCTGTTACCATAACATCCTCCATGGGTTAGGTTAAATGCAATCCTGACTTCATAGATTGGGTTAAACTTGATCAAAGTGTTCGCTCGTGGATTTGTCACTTTGTCTATTGAGATTTTAATTGATGTTCTTGATTCTCCCACCTCTTCTCATGTCTAGAAGATGCTCCAGTAGCCTCTCATATATTCGAGTATGGCAAGTGTCCTCGAACTTAAACACATGCTGATGAATATCTGTAAAAGTGACTTCTAGTCCATGAATGTATACGTAAGATGGTAACTAGGTAAGATCTTCAAGTTAGGTTTATACCTAATCAGTTAGAAGTCATTGGCATCTTCACCAAAGGTTTGACATCATATAAGTTCCATCAGTTCAAGGCATATCTTTTCGTGGTTGCACCATGTATAGATTAAGATGGGGTAATAGTGCACATATATCAATGTAATTTATTTAGGTCTTGATATATGGTTATGTGCTCTTATAACGGTAATTCTGATTATAAATACATATTAGCTATCTCTACGAAGGCAAGCACCCTTACCATAGAATTCCTACTTGTCCTTTTGTCATCATTAGTTCAAAATGAACAATGGAACAAGTTAATGAAATTTTAACTGAATCTCAATTACTTCTATAAGCAGTAGAAATCAACATCACTTGTAAATCCACTAATATTTATGAAAATGACACATGCCATGATTTACCAAGTGGAAAACCAAAACAATTCACTAGTACTAGACATCTAGGACTTTCAATTAATGCATATGGAAGCTGCTCATCTGTTGTTAGTATACTAGAAGGAGATCCAAATATCAGTTTGTTTTATGCTAGTAGAGGTAATTAGATAGGTGGTTTTAGTAAACCAAGATCTCAAAAAAAATAAGAATCAAGGTTTGTGTGACCTTGTAAAAGGAACTGTCATATGAAAGACCTATCTTTTCAAATTTTGGGTATCTTGAAAGGTATGAAGGCTAGAGAAAAAATAAGATCCCCAAATTTGCTTCAAATGATGCTATACAACATAATGGAATGGACACCCTTTATCAATGGTCTTCAAATATCTAAAATGTTAACAACGGTGAACTTTGAATGAACAAGGAGAAGTTACAGTGAATTCAGAGAGTCCCTCACTAGAATTTTTATCATGAATCCATTGATTAAAATAGTTACAAGGTGTGGTAGTATATGTAGCTCTAAAAATTGGAAAATTGAAGTTGATAAATTGTTATAAAGCATAACAAACTTTACTGTTAACTAACTCTAACACCCCCTACAAGTATAAGGGTGTGCAAGAGGATACCCCCAACTTTCCAAGAAGATGATAATGTTGTGAGGCAGGAACAGATGTGGTGAAAAGATGTGCTAATTGCTCAGTTATCTTGGTGTAAGAAAGAGATATCAACCCCTTGTGAAGCTTTTATTTGGCAAAATGACAATTTAATTCTATATGCTTTGTTCTCTTATAAAAGATAGGGTTTTTAGGAATATATATAGCCATTAGGTTGTCACTTTTAATAGGTATAGGTAGGATAGATAAAACCTATAATTTTTAGAGAATTCTTATTAGCTAAGAGAGCTCAGAAATCACAACTCTTATGGATTTATAGTTTGTTTTTGTAGAAGATAGAGCCACAATAGGTTGTTTTTTCATATTTCTAATAAATTAGACTACCGCCTGTAATTATGAAATATTCCATAATCACAATAAGCTTCTAATGTGTTTCATCTCTATCATTGAAGAATAACCCTTGAGATGGATCTTTTTTATGTACCTTAGTGTATCTTAATTTGTTGTCATGTAAGACTAGTCTGGTGCTTGAAGAAATTGAGTTAGATACTTGACTAAAAAGCAGGATACAGTACTAGTGAGGTAGTTTAGTTTGCCTACTAACTTTTTGTAACTAGTAGCTGGGAAATCTTCATTAGAAGATCTGCTGTAAAGAGAGCCCAAAGGACATATGGTGGTAGGAAGTGTGCCACACTTAAATTCCTTTAATAAATCCATAGCAAGTTTTCTTTGAGTCGGAACCATACCATGAGAAATCTTTATAATCTCCATACCTAAGAAATAACTTAACTCTCTTAATCCTTGATCTTAAATATATCATCAAGTAAAGTCTTCAACGATATAATTTCTACAAGGCTGTCCCTTGTAGCCATAATGTCACCCATATAAACAGCAAGTAAAATGATGGAACTGCCCTGCTATTTACAAAACAAAAAATAGTCATTTCTTAGAGTGTTCAAAGCTTGAAGTGTCAGAAAGCTTAGCATACAACTGCCTTGAGACTTGCTTGAGCCTATCTAATGATTTGCTTAGTTTACAAACTGTGTTCGAAGAAGGAATACTTAGTTCTTGTGGAGGTTTCATATAAATTTCCTTATCTAAATTCCCAAGGAGGAAATGATTATTGACATCTAACTAGTGAATAAGCCATTTCTTCTTGACTATAGTGGCAAGGAGGCTTCTTATTGTTGTCATTTTAACAAGAGGAGAAAAGGTCTTAATTTAATCCACACCCTCTTTTTGAGTGAATCCCCTCAGTATCAGTATTGCCTTATATATTTTAAAGCTACCATCAGCCCTGTACTTAACCTTGTGCACCCATTTGTAACTTATAGGCTTTTAACCTGCAAGTAATGGTACTAAATTCCAAGCATGTTTATCTTCAAAATATCAAAGGCTTCTTACCATTGTGATTTTGAGGCTACTTCTTCATAAAAGGTGGGCTCACTATAAGACTCTAGATGATGCAATTGAGTGGTTATGCCTAAAGATAGATGTCCTTCACAGGATGTATTTTCAGCTTACATTTGATTCATTACATTGTTTTTGAAGATGCAGAACCTTTTCCTCCATATGTCTCACCTTCATTATCCTGTGCATCTTCTCTTGAGTCCTTAGGGCATGTGCATTTTACCGTTTAGCCAAATGTAAATGCTCCCATTTGGTTCTAAGTGCTCAAATGCTCCCAAGCTCTAGCACTATTTCTAAATATTCCGAAAAGTTTTCAACCATTTCCAAATGCTTCTAACTGCTCATAACTACTTCTACCCACCTCAAAACACTAATCATTTCTAGAAACGAACACATAAATGCTGCCAACCGCTCTTAAACACTTAAAACACTAAAATGAACAAGCCCTTATTTGGCCAATCTGCGCCAGCACTTGGTATACATCTTTAGTTATTCATCCAACATCTTCCTTCTTCACTAACATTTTGGTTCTCTATTATGCATTCTATCTTTATTTGGTTTTCCTTTTAGTGAGAATCATCAGTCTTCCAATTCTTCCCAAATCCTACCAAACTTTTATCTATCGTATTGTGAAACCTTGCAAGAGATATCCTGTGCATATAGAGAACCCTATATGGTTAGAAGATTTAGTTTATAAAGTTTTGTTAACTAATTTGCTCTCAGTTGCAGCTAACTGCACATGCTCTATACCCTCCCCCTTTTCTTTCACAGAATTTACTATTGTAGTTACTACTAATGTTGTATCCTCTTTTTCATCCCTTTTCTATATTTTGCTCATTTCTAAAGTATATTACTTTTCTTGCTCATGTATTTATATTCGACAGCCGAGATGTTGTTTGCATGCAAAATAATATGTTAAATGGAAATTAGCAATGGGGAAAAAATTTAAGCCTTGAATTTAAGCCTTTGAGAGTAATAGCACATAAGCCATTACTACTGTATCTCATAGTAGACAGGCCTTCACATTAAAAAGGATCTATAAAACCAAGATCAATCCAAATGATACATTTAAAGCACTAAAGCTAGACTTACATGGTGGAATCTCTCACACTGAGTTCATTATCAATGTAAAGTAGTCATACTTGTTTTCTATGTTTGTTTTCATTAAGACAAATTCGTTTGTATGATATTCAAACTTATAAGGATTGAGCATAACTTAGATCTATAACATGCATGCTCACAATCTCAGCATCTCAATAGAGTTAAATCATGTATATTTGACTTAAAGATAGTTCACACGCTAGGGTCAACTTATTAACATTTAAGGAAAAGCACCCAATTTGACTAGGTCAAAGGACCCTATCATAAAATCATAGTGCCTAAAAGACAAGAATACGATCAGCCCAATCTAAAGTTAGAGTTATATACAACATCAGAGTCACCTAACCCTGACCTTGACCTAGTTACAGATTTGTATTCTAGCAACCCAGTTTTTAATATGAATAATTAATTGAGTTTGAAATTAATTAAATGTGCAGATTTTACATGGTACGCCTTATAAGCAAATTATAGATATGTAAAACTTAGAAGCATAATAGACTCATCATAAACTACGTTATTGCATACGTAACTTATTTTAAATGAATGAGTCTAATTTTAGAATATATTTTTCAAAAAATACTTTGTATTTATCATTCTCATATCAAAAATTTACTATGCACTTTTTGATGTACTTGATATGATTTGATGTTGAGTAATACGTTGAATTCAAGTAAGCAAAACAGTTCGATCTAGAATGATACTTTAAGCTAAATGTTCAAAAGATTGCCAAATGATGAAATCCTGTAAATGATAGGTAAGAAACTAGCACATTCCATATTCAACTAAAAATGTTGTTGTTAAGGTTGAGAGTCTTCCACCATTTATTCCTAAAATAGTCTCCAATGGATAAGACATTTTAGGCACTGTAGATCAATGTTAACTACTCTAGAGAACTAATGGGAGCAAAAGAGAGTTCTTGTTGGAATCTTTCTTTTTGAGCTAAGTGTTATAATCAAGGTAATTAGCAACCATGCGCTATATCATTCATGCATTTTTTCAATGAAATACAAGCTTTCTCATACACACGATGAAAACCAGTTGTATGATCTCTGATCTCATGAGATGCACATGTTAACAACTATCATAATTCTATGGTAATTATCTTATATAAGAAGAGATTAAAAGTTATGCAACCAATATGAAATAGTGCTAATAATTAGGTTACTTAGTTGGTGACATTGATGTACCTCCTTTGCTGAGTCAAATAACCATATAATGGAATCAAACATCAACACCAATTAAGAGTTAGGAAACCCTAAATAAAAGTCAAGAGGCATCACCATGCTAGAGTTAGTGCACACTAAATACTTTCTCAATAGTAAAGCTAAAAATGTTAAGGTGAAAAATTCAGATGATTGCATAGGCATCAAATTAATTATTTTTAAATCTAGAATGCAATTTTACAAAGACGATCTATGAATAAAACACTTGATGAGTGAAAGGGTTAATTATTAGATATTGCCCTTTCATGCTCTTCATTATTGTAGTACAGGATGCACCGCATTCAATAGTAATAATTACGTATAATTATGAGAATTGTATTTACTGAAATATTCATATTTAATATTCTTCTTGTATTTTACTTGGCAAAATATTCATATATTAACATGTTCCAATGCATGAACTACATTCAAATCAAACAAATAGAATTCAAAGGGAAATGCACTTTGCATCAAGTTTGAATATTAGGCAAAGTAGAAAATACAAGTTTTGGTCAAGAAAAGAAATTAACTTTCGTCATAAATAGCAAAGTTTCATTGTCAAAGAGCAAGGTAAAGCAACTTGGTCTTTCCACTTTGATTTATAATGGCCATGACAATAGTGACTGTCATTCTAAGTTAAAAATTACCCTAAGGAGCTTGGGAAACCAAAGATTTGTCCTCACTGGTTGGGCAGCAGACATAATGCTTGAAAAGGCTCAGAAGCTCTAAATTAAAACACACCATTATGGGGATGACAAACCATACATCAATGATCTATATCTAATGGCTAAATGGTATTTGCAATAGTCCAATTCAATGGCTAAAAGGAATCTCCAATGGTCTTCCACCACTGGGAAGCCTATAAATGGAAGACCAAGTAGTGGAAGAGTACAAACAACACAATTAGAACTTCACTCACATATTAAAGTGTTCACTTGTACTCAAATGAGTTAGACTTCACTCAAATTATCACAATCCTCTTCTAATCACTTCTGAAGTAGAGAGTTAAGAATTATCAAGTAAGTTAACGAATTACTCTTTAGAGTTTAGAGCTGCAATTGGTGTTGCTTCACTGATATTTTAGGAAGAGTTTCTTTGTTGCTAAATGGAAGGAATAGGTAATTTATAGCTAAAATATAAAAAATTAGCTTTTATAATATGGAGAAAAGGGGCCAACAAGGTGGCAATAAAAATTCATGGGAAGCTAAATCAAAAATTTGAAGATAATTACAATCTCAAATGTGCTACATTTTGAATAGCACATTGCTTCACTTTTTGGGGCCTCTACAATAGTACAATTGTCATTTGAAGGCATTACAACCTGAGAACTTTTTCCTTATGTGAGGAAATTAGGCTTTGGTAGCTATAGCTCTGCCCCCTTAGACAAACTTCGAGGCTTGTTACTCACCTCATTTTTCTAGACTTCTCCTCGGCTTTATGATGTTCTTTCTCTCCTTATATAATATCTTGTGCTATAAAAATTCTATAGCTAGAAAACATATTTAAAGGGCTTTCCTACTACACCCATTATGCAAATTTTGGACAAAGATAAGTCCCTTAAATGAATAAAGGAAAATTAGAGTTCAAAGTTGAAATTTTAGGCATAATTTTTGGATGAGGATAACACCATAAAATGCTAAGGAGAATCAGTAAACTTTGGATTTGGGGTCAATTTGGGTAAAGTAGGGTAATCATGAATAAACTCCCTTATTTAGTGCTAGCCATGTTCGTGCCAAAAATGTGTCATTTTTCCGATACTTTTATACCTGATTTATGCTCGTAATAATTGTTATTTTTAGGTTTTTATTTGATTTTATTTGATTTTGTAGGTATTGAATAAATGTGAAAAAAATGCGAAAAAAGAAGAAAAATGCCAGAAATGAAGAATCGGGCCAAGTTGATTCAAGCCCAACCTATTTCATCCATTAACAATAAGAAAAAAAAGGAAAACACCTAAATAACCTACCCAACCCCCCCATGTGCCTGTCACGTGACTCAACCCCCTTCTTTTATTTCACTTAATCTCCCTTTCTCTCTCCTCTCGGTCTACAGAGCCTGAAACCCCTCTACTCGAAATCTCCGTCTTCATCCTTACCATCATCTCTCTCTCTTTCATCCACCACGGCACCTTTCAAACCACCAGTACCACACCACTACCTTATCCCTATCTCCACTAGCATTGAAGGGCAGCGCAGGAACATCATCATCCCATCATGACCGTCCATGCCATCTACAAATTCAAGGGCTGAGATAAAGCTAGGATTAAGTATAAATCAAGCTAGCAGTGCTTTTGGAAGATATTAGGTTATAATCTAGGGTTTAGGTTAGGTTTAGTTTAAACTTTAGGTTTAGTTTTAGGTTTAATTTCGTTTTTGTTTCAGTCATTTGAAATTTAGGGCTGTTTTGGTTTTGGGTTTCGATTTTAGATTTGTTTTGAGCCCTTAATTTCATGTAATTAGGCTTTAAATTCCTGATTTTAAATTGTTATTCATGAACTTCAGTTGTAATTGCAACAAATATTTGGGCTACTTTTGAGTAATTTCGAATTTTTCCCTCCCTTGTTCTTCATTGGAGCATTACTGATGGTGAATCTGCCGTGTTGAGCAAGCTTGGAAGCTCATGTATGGTTGTTCTTGGTTGAAGTTTTGAAGTCCCTTCCTCTGTTCTGGTTTGTATTGTTGCTCTGTTCCTCTATATCAGTTTTTAATTTTGTCCTTATAAGCTCAGTTTTCTTTTGTTGATTTAGTAGTTTGGTTGATTTGATAATATTTTAATTTTAGTAATTTAGTTGATTTAGTTGATTTCAATAGTTTGGATGATTTAGTTGATTTAGTTGATTATGCCTTAGTAGTTTGGCTGATGTGATCAAATAGTTTGCTGTTCAGTTGCTCATTTTCTCCCCTGCAGCCCTCTTCTGGGTTTTTGAAACTGGAAGGTTTTGATGCGAATACACCATTGACCATGTTTGGTTTTGATTCGTAGCTGTGAGTTCGAGGGTTTAAGTTCTGTTTAAATGGTTTAAATTGGCTCGATTGTTGCTTTGTTTCAATTTAAGCGTGAGTTTTCATTACTCAATCGATGCTTCCGTTTGATGCACTTAAATCATTCCCCAAACCTTCTTAGTTGGGCAGCACTATTTTCCCTTTGTGGCTCTGTTTGCTATTCATAACTTTCAGTTGATGAGTTATGGAGCACATTTGATCCCTGGATTATGCTGGCATTGATTGTGTTTATTTTTAGAATACTTCAATTTGCTACATTTAGATCCTAATTAGGGATTATGTAGAGTTTCATTTGTTTATAATCCATGTTTTACTTATTTATTGTCTAATTAGTTTAGGATGTCGCTAGAGCATTTTAAACTTGTGTTAAGTGACCTAAATCTCTTCCATCGTCCCTATGAAGACGGCCCTCAAGTGCTACGACGACAGTCGTATACTTGCAGCATTTTATTTTTCACTCAAAATTATCCTAACAATTTTTTGATGCTATTGCCGGGGACGACGGCATGAGATTAAGTCATATTTTTATTTTCTTAGCTACTTTCTTTTTAGTTGCATGTGTTCCATCTTACTTTGTTTATTTCATTATCAATTGTTACTTAGCTTGCTCATTTCTTGAAAATTCCTAAAATCTAAAAACAAAAAAACCAAAAACCCATAAAAAATTAGAAAAACTTTAAAACCCCTAAAAATTGAAAAACTTTAAAACTTTAAAAATAAAATGCCAGTTCTCCATTTCTCACAATATGAGCATGAACCATTTTGGAGTTATCTTTTAAGGCTTAATGATTATCATATTCAACTGAATCATAATTTTGAAAAATGGAAAATTTGTGAGGTCATTGCTGTGGGTCTAAATGTTGAGTCAAGGAGTTATGTTGAATCAATTTGTCCTGGAGATTTCATAGAATTATTATCTAAAACTCAAGATGAAATTTGTGATTTCTTTGAAAAACTAGCTTGGGAAACCTGTGTGTTTGAACAAGCTAACGAGACTTTTAGATACCCAACTCATGGAAAGTACGATTTTTGGTTAATTCTTACCCTTCAGACCACTTTATGAATTCATATGACTCATCTTATTCTTATATGTGATGGAGGTCCATCCACAAGGTCCATTAATGTTCAAATGATCCAAAACAATCAAGAAATGAGGTCCAAAGCCACGGCCATAAGTCATTTGGTGAAGAACATTCAAGTTAATGCACTCGGTTATTCATCCGGATTTTCACCCGATTTTTGCTACCTGATTTCTCAAGTTTAATCCAGGTTTAAGTGCCCGTTTTTTGGTGTTATTACAAGTCTAACACTTTAGTTTTCAAATCCAATTGGAATCATTAGATTTGGAATTCAATTGGTTGGTTAAATCAGCTCATTTTCTGTCCTATGCTGGGTGGAACCCGAAACTGACGGTTCTGGAAATCAGCCTATTTCAAGGGGGAAATGATGTCCAAATGCTTTGATTCAAAAGGGAGGGTATTCTATACATCTTAAAGATTCCTTCCATGCAAGGAATGCTCAGATTACTTAGCATTTGAGGTGTCAACCAAGTAGAACAAAAACGGGCAGAAACGGCCACCTTAACACCTGGTTACTTAACTATGCGGTTTTCCCTCCTAAATGGGTTTACTAGAGGTGTGTGCCTGCCTTGTTGGTCATTTTGAGGTGTTTACTTAGCTTGCCATCCAGTCACACATGAGCAAGACACATGGAGCAAGAGGAAAGTGCCATTTTGCAAGCTATGAACCGGCCACACTTACAACACATGGCAGCCTTGCATACTTCAGCTTTTTGAGGTGGAGACCTTGTAATGTTCACCTTCCTAGAGAGGAAAATGAGTCATCTAAGTTCCTTAATACTTAGGAAGGGTCTTTGGAAGTTTAAACATGTATTTTGTGCCTTAAACTTTCGGATTAGCCATGATTAAGCTCAAACTGTGTATTAGTTAGCTTAAGTAAGTTTAATGACTTTCCTAACTTAGAAGGAAAGCCCATTTCATGTATACTCAAGGCTTTTAAATGCCTTGGATGTTCATTTTGTAAGACACACTTGAACTTTGAATTAAGAGAAAGACTTTGTGTCTTTGAGTTTCCTTAAATACTTAACTTGGTTATCCTTCATTAGGCCGATTAAGGTGGTGAACAAGTGAGTCTTAATCCTTGGTTAGGTGGTGTATCTTATCCTAATCCAAGATTAAGGGCCCTAAACTAGTGATTAGTGGTGAACCTTATCTAATCATCTAGTTTAGAACTATTCAAACTCATTTGAAAGCACTTGAAATCCCTAAAGTTAGCTTCCGAGTTCTCTTAAGCCGTGAGCTATCTTTGTGTTCTAGCTTGTGTTCTTCATCCATTCTTGCCTTTCTTGGCACGTTTCCATCATTTTTGGTATCAGAGCTAGTTCATCCTTACCGAGAACCTACGACATGCCATTCTCAGCTCATCTCTAAATCCTAAACTCAAACGCAAATCCGTTCCATCCAAATGTCCAAAATGGGTTCTAGCATGACCGTGGAAGAGAAGCTTGAAGTTGTGACCAAGCAAATGCACGAGATGTCTATTGCTAACCAAGAACTCAAGGCTCGGAATAAGTACTTGAGGAAACAGCTTGGAGATAATATGAAACAGAAACAAAAGCTTCAGGAGGTTAGTAAACGAATTGGGATAAATTATGGAGGTGAAGAGGAAGCTAGCAATGCGTTATGTTTCTCTAATGATGATGTACCATTTGAAAGGACAAGAAGAGAAGCATAGCCAACTTTCAACTCAAGTGATTTCAAAGTTGAAATTCTTGAGTTTGAGGGTAAGCTAGACCCAGATGAGTTCCTTGAATGGCTACAAGCTGTTGAACGAATTTTTGAGTATAAAGATATCCCTGAGGATCGGAAGGTGAAATTAGTTGCTCTTAGACTGAGGAAATATGCCTCCTTATGGTGGACAAACCTCAATGCTCAGAGGACTAGGGAGAGGAAGAGCAAAATCAATACATGGGACAAAATGAAATCAAAGATGAAAGCGTGGTTCTTGCCATCCACTTACGTTCAAGACAACTATATGCTCTTTCACCATCTTACTCAAGGCAAAATAAATGTAGAAGAGTACACATATGAGTTTGAGAAACTCATGATTAAATGTGACATTCACAAGCCTGAAGAACAAACTATGGTTCGTTACCTAGGAAGGCTTGATCCTAGGATAGCCAACGTGGTTGAATTGCAAGCCTATACCACCTTCGATGAAATATGTGTCCTAGCACATAGGGTGGAGCAACAAAGGAAATCTAGGATGTTTGTTCGTGATTCTTTCAAGCATGTTGCGGAAAAAGTTTTGATATTTATAAACCCCAAGTGCAAGGTGTATCGTTGAGTACTTGGGGTGTCGTCCGCAGGGAATTGTGTTTCCAACTACCAGAGCTAACTAAAGCGTCTCAAGCTAGGTAGGATCGAAGGGTGAGAAGGGGAAACTAAACTACGCTACAAATACAGAAACAAGCGACTTGGAATTATGATTTTACCAATGGATGAACCAACTAACCAAGACGAGGCCTAACCTACCCAAACCACACTACGAACTAGAGATGGTCGGTTGCACCATCAAAGACCACCCAAGCCCTCTCTCAAGGGTCATGAGCTAGTCTAACTCGCGTAACCACCTACTTTCGTGGGGTTAGTCGAATTAGACCACAAAACTAGCAACCCCGGACCTAGCTCGATTCGGATACTACTTTCGTGTCCTGAACTCGGCCATTCCCTCTCCCACACTAGCAAATTGACCTCACCTCTCAGCATAAGTCAATTGCCCAAAAAATATGGACGAAAGCCCTCTTAGGCATTTCATCGAACACTTGGCGGGCGTGAAGGAAAACTCTAAGTTCTAGGCATAGATTGGGTATGGTTAGGCCAAGTACAAGATTAATTAGCCATCAAGAGGCTAATCACAACCCAAGCCAACACAATCTACCAACTAAACATCAAAAACGAATCAAAACCTAAACTACCAAACAAGTGCAAGAACACGAAGAACAAAGCAAAGGAAATGAAATAAAATGAATTCAAACAAGTAAATGACATAAATTAACAATGAAATTAAACATATAAATGAAACAAAACAAATACAAGAATCAAAATCAACAAAGCATAAATAACAAGAACATAAAAACTAGAGAGATAAAAGAGGAGAAAATTTAGTCTTGAATTGATGAAGAACTTGAAACCCAAAGGTTGAATCCAATGTTACAATCTTCAATCCTAAACTAACCTCCCTTATTAACTAAAATCTAACCTAAACTAACCTACAAAATCGCCAGAGCAAAAATCCCAAACGACCGAACGAACCCCCCTCCGAACAGACGCCCGAAAATGGGGTTATATCGCGAACCCAGACCCGACGCACGGCCGTGCCTGGATGCACGGCCAGCCGTGCACCACGCACGGCCACCACGCACGGCCGTGCGCCTGGGCATGCGTGGCTTCAGCCACCGGTGCACGTCCGTGCCGACCTGCAGGTCGGCCGTGCACCGTCCTTCTCTGCTGCTTTTCGCGTGTTTTCGCTGATTCCCTTCGTTTTGTCCCGTTTTCGTCCCTTTTCGCGACGTTTGCTTGATTTGGAGTTATTTCCTACAAAACATAAATAAAACAAGGTAAAATCCTATAAATTAAGTTATTATACGATCAAAAAGTAGGTGAAAGAGGCACGTAAAATGGGTAAATTTACCGTTCAACACACCCCCACACCTATCTTTTGCTCGTCCTCGAGCAAAATAAAAGAAAAATTAAAGTAAACAGCTAACTCACTTTCGTAGGAATCACGGTTGCATTTAGCATATGCAACAAGCCCTTTAAACCCCTTGGTCACCCCAAGTGGACGAGTAAGGTCTCGTGAGGGTTTGCAGAAGATATACCCACAAAATCTCAAAAAAGAAAAACAAAGAGAAGAGAAACAAAAATCGAAAAATGAAGATGACAAAACAAAATATATGCAACAGGGTGAACTGTACACGTTCGGATCAACCAAAACCCCCTAGTAGCTCAAGTATCAGTCTGTACACAAGCATTATATGCATTTCAGGACACGTCATCCCAAAGAATGGCATTCAGACATCAGTTTTTCACCCCACGACGCATGAGAACATTGAATCCATCCTGGTGCCTAGTGTGTAAGTTTATCATCACCCTAAAGCTTTGGCCTACTAAAACAGACTCAATCCCACGCAACTGACACAAGCTACCTTTTCGAATAGCTAGCATGGAAAGCAAGCTTCCCCAGTAGCAGTATTGCCTCAAAGGGTAACACCCAGTAGCGCATACCTCAAAGGGGTACTTGTCATTTCCAACTCTTTTTTTCCCCACTTTTTTTCTTTCCATTATTATTTTTTTCATTACAAACTCATGTCACGCCTCAAAGGGATGCACCCAGTAGCGCTTGAATTTGTTTGTTTTTGCTTTTATTTTGGAAAAGGGAGTGCCAGCACATATAAAGGGAACTGTGCAGTAGACAAGTGGGAGAGTCAATCATGAAAGACTAAGAATGTAGGATGATGACAATACATAAATCAGGACTGGATTGCAAAATTACAATGGACTGTTGGAGTTAGAACTGAAGCCTAAAACGATAGACTGGAGCTGAATATCTATCATGCGTATTATACTTATATACGAGCTGATAGTCAAGGTACCAGAGATCAAGGCTGATCAAAATAGTACAAAACTCCCCTAAATGCAAAAAGAAAAGAAAAAAATTAAACAAAAAGCAGAAAAAATTGAAAAATTTACACAAAAATGAAAAATTTTCACAAAAATAAGAAGAAAAAGGGGAGATGACCCCACCCCCACACTTAAATCTCACAATATCCTCATTGGGAACCGTGAGTCATCACCAACACATAAAAATAAAGAAAACAAAATCAAATACAAAAAAAAACAAAAGACGACAAAAATATACACAAGCTAACACACTCTCCCAAAAACACAATCTCACCCAAAACAACAACACGGTCACATATATATACAAACTGACACCACCAAAAACAAATATGGACCAATCCAACAACACCACCAATCACAACACAATAAAAATCCACAAAGACACAAAAATGGTGATCATAGCCAACAACGGCTCAGCAACATCCACATTTCACCACAAAATGATCACCAACCAAAAATACAATCCTAGTATCCACAACTAAACAAAAACGAAAAGAAAGAAAAGAAAAATAAAAAAAGGGGGGAGGAGAGTGAGAACGAGTATACCAAGTCGGGTACTAAATGTACCCGAACTATTCCATGACGACTTAAGGAGCATCAGCCACTCCTTGCCGCTCAAGATGCGAGTCGTCAGCTCCGATGCAGTCAAAGCTCATAGGAGCTTATCATGCATTGCTGCATGCAGGTCAGAATGGTGTGAGTAAGAGAACATTGATAAAGATGGAGCAAACAAAGTTAGTGCCCTCTTAAACTCACCAGATACCTGTGAGAAATCAGCAGAATAATCAAATACAATAGTCAACGCGATTTCTCTAGGCATGCCCTCTAGGTACAAACGATAAGGATCAAGGAGGGGGTCATACCCTCTAAATGTACCTAGAGGCTCAGAACAGTCAACCACATTCCCCTCAAGTATCACATGAGGATCGATAAGTGACAAATCACAACACTTAGGGGAATGGGAGGGTGGTGAATATGAAGAGGAAGCATGGAATGTAGCAAGAGAGGTGGGGAAGATGTTATCAATAAAATCTAGACTAGTTGGTCCTGCAACCACAACATCCATGCATGAAGTCCCTGTGGGAGTCCCATAAAAAGCATGCACCTTAATAGAAACATTGTCAGACTCAGACCTACTATCATCCTCCTCAACACTAGCGCTAACGCCAAAGGTCTCACCTACCTCGAACTCCGTCGACTGAGCTAAAGGGGAAGGTATATCCGGAAAGGTCATGATAAGCGCAGTGTTGTCCCAGAGGGTATTAGGAAAGGATGAAGCAACAGTGAGTGAAGTGGTCAAGGGAGGGTCGAGTACGTCCTCTAGTCCGGACTCTAGAGGAGGAAAAGACGCACCATCATCACACAGATTGACATCAAGTCTAGGAGCACTAGAACTAAGGTCAGTCTCGGGTGATAGGTCATACTCCCGCAGTTCATTAACAAACTCAGCAAACTCAACTTGTTGCTTACTCATTGTCTCTATCATATTGCTAAGTCTAGCGAAGCCTTCATTAGAAATATAATAGGGACAAGAAGTATGGGCGTGGTCAGAATAATGGCAAATTTCGCACACAGGAGGGTCATAATCAGGGATGCAAGGGGGTGGGGTATAAGAATCAGAACAACTAGTTTCAAATTCATAAGTATCCCGCGCCAACCAATCAAGAAAATCACATGCTTCATTAACATCTTTAGCGCAGAAATCCCAATACTCTAAAAGAGCACGGGTCTCATAATTCACACCCTCATAGACTGTATTTAAAAGTTCCCACTTCTCCAAACAATAACAACGATGAGCAAGAAAAGCGTGTAGTCTATCATAGTATCGCCAAAACAATTCATGCTCATATTGAGGGAAGTGGAAAAGAGACATTTTTTTTTTTGAAATTTTTGATTTTTGATTTTTTTTTTTGAATTTTTTTAAAAGCCTAGCCTCGAATGCTGAAGTAAACCCCAATATTGAAAAACGCCAATTCCCCGGCAACGGCGCCAAAAACTTGTTGCGGAAAAAGTTTTAATATTTATAAACCCAAGTGCAAAGTGTATCGTTGAGTACTTGGGGTGTCGTTCGCAGGGAATTGTGTTTCCAACTACCAAAGCTAACTAAAGCGTCTCAAGCTAGGTAGGATCGAAGGGTGAGAAGGGGAAACTAAACTACGCTACAAATACAGAAACAAGCGACTTGGAATTATGATTTTACCAATGGATGAACCAACTAACCAAGACGAGGCCTAACCTACCCAAACCACACTACGAACTAGACATGGTCGGTTGCACCATCAAAGACCACCCAAGCCCTCTCTCAAGAGTCATGAGCTAGTCTAACTCGCATAACCACCTACTTTCGTGGGGTTAGTCGAATTAGACCACAAAACTAGCAACCCCGGACCTAGCTTGATTCGGATACTACTTTCGTGTCTCGAATTCGGCCATTCCCTCTCCCACACTAGCAAATTGACATCACCTCTCAGCATAAGTCAATTGCCCAAAAAATATGGACGAAAGCCCTCTTAGGCATTTCATCGAACACTTGGCGGGCGTGAAGGAAACTCTAAGTTCTAGGCATAGATTGGGTATGGTTAGGCCAAGTACAAGATTAATTAGCCATCAAGAGGCTAATCACAACCCAAGCCAACACAATCTACCAACTAAACATCAAAAACGAATCAAAACCTAAACTACCAAACAAGTGCAAGAACACGAAGAACAAAGCAAAGGAAATGAAATAAAATGAATTCAAACAAGTAAATGACATAAATTAACAATGAAATTAAACATATAAATGAAACAAAACAAATACAAGAATCAAAATCAACAAAGCATAAATAACAAGAACATAAAAACTAGAGAGATAAAAGAGGAGAAAACTTAGTCTTGAATTGATGAAGAACTTGAAATCCAAAGGTTGAATCCAATGTTACAATCTTCAATCCTAAACTAACCTCCCTTATTAACTAAAATCTAACCTAAACTAACCTACAAAATCGCCAGAGAAAAAATCCCAAACGCCCAAACGAACCCCCCTCCGAACAGACGCCCGAAAATGGGGTTATATCGCGAACTCAGACCCGACGCACGTCCGTGCCTGGACGCACGGCCAGCCGTGCACCACGCACGGCCACCTCGCACGGCCGTGCGCCTGGGCATGCCTGGCTTCGGCCACCGGTGCACGGCCGTGCCGACCTGCAGGTCGGCCGTGCACCGTCCTTCTCTGCTGCTTTTCGCCTGTTTTCGCTGATTCCCTTCGTTTTGTCTCGTTTTCGTCCCTTTTCGCGACGTTTGCTTGATTTGGAGTTATTTCCTACAAAACATAAATAAAACAAGGTAAAATCCTATAAATTAAGTTATTATACGATCACAAAGTAGGTGAAAGAGGCACGTAAAATGGGTAAATTTACCGTTCAACAAAGCACTATTCAGTGTCAACCCATGAGCAACCCTTAAACAAGGGGAGCACCACACCTCAGCCTAAACCATCTACCCCTTTCCCAACTAATCCACAAAAGAACCAAGCTCTTCAGAGGCCACCATCGAATCCCCCACGTCCAAACCTATATCCAACAAGCCAAAGTAGGTGTTATAAGTGTCAAGGCTTAGGACATATTGCTTTTGATTGTCCAAGTCGAAAGGTGATTACCTTAGCTGAATAGGAAGCCACGAAGGGAGAGTTTGCCGAGGAGAAGGAGGAGGAAAAGGAGGGATCTTGAGGAAGCTCAAGAGGAGTTTGTGGAGAATGCAGATGAAGGTGAGATGCTAGTAGTTCGAAGGGTATTGAGTAATCAATGAGTTGCTAAGGATGAATAACGTGAAAACATCTTTCATTCACAGTGTACAGTCTAAGGCAAAGTTTGCTCCTTAATCATCGATGGAGGAAGTTGTGCTAACGTTGTTTCATTAAGTATGATTGAGAAGTAAGGCCTCCAGGCCATGGCACATCCACACCCATACAATATTCAATGGCTAAATCAAAGCAAGGGATTACAAGTTAACTCTCGTTGCTTGATTTCATTCTCTCTTGGTAAGAACTACCAAGATGAACTTCGATGTGATGTTATCCCCATGGATGCTTACCATATTCTACTAGGGAGATCATGGATGTATGATAGGAAAGTCATGCATAATGGTTACCTAAACACTTATTCCTTTACCAAAGATGGCAAGAAGATTACCCGTAATCCTTTGTCACCATCCGAACTCCACAAAATGAAACCACAAAAAACGCCAAATCAATCTGACTTGCTTTTGACGTATGGAGAGCCACTTTTGAAAGCCTCTCAACATGAGTTTGAGGATTTAAAAGAGTGGATATTGTAAGTGCAAGAAGAACCAGAAACACCACTTCCATCCCATCCTATAGCCAAGGTTATATTGAATCAGTTTAGTCACCTGTTTCCAGATGAAATACCTTCGGGTTTACCACTAAAGCGTGACATTCAACATCATATTGACCTTATCCCTAGATCTATTTTACTAAATAAGCCAGCCTACAGGACCAATCCAAAAGAAACCCAGGAAATTCAATGTCAAGTTGAAGAGTTGATATCTAATACGAGAGTCTTTGAGTCCGTGTGCTGTTCCGGCTCTTTTGGTCCCAAAAAAGGATGGTAGTATGAGGATGTGTGTTGATAGTAGGGTCATAAACAAAATTACTATCAAATATAGATACCCTATACCTAGGCTTGAAGATATGTTGGATGAGTTATATGGCTCTAAGATGTTTAGTAAGATTGATTTGAGAAGTGGTTATTATCAGATTCGTATTAGGGAGGATGATGAGTGGAAAACTGCTTTTAAGACTAAAGGTGGATTGTATGAATGGTTGGTTATGGCTTTTGATCTTTCCAATACCCCTAGTACGTTTATGAGATTGATGAATCAGGTATTTCGACCATATTTGGGTAAGTTTGTAGTCGTTTACTTTGATGATATATTGGTGTTTAGCAAGAATGAGCAGGAGCATCAAGATCACTTAACTCAGGTGATGCTCGTTCTTGAAAAGGAGAAATTATTTGGCAACCTTAAGAAGTGTACCTTCTTTACCCATGAAGTTACCTTCTTAGGTTATATTGTTTCTGAGGATGGTATTAAGGTGGATGAAAATAAGATTGAGGCTATTCGGACTTTGGCCTGTTCCCAAAAGTATTCATGATGTTCGAAGCTTTCATGGCTTAGCTTCCTTCTACAGGAGATTCATACGCAATTTCAGCACCATTTTAGCTCGTATGACTGAAGTTCTTAAGGGTTCCTCATTCACTTGGAATCCTAAAGCCCAAGTTGCCTTTGAAGAAGTGAAAGAAAGACTAACTAAAGCACCAGTCCTAGCTTTGCCTAACTTCGAGAAAGTCTTTGAAGTTGAGTGCGATGCTTCTGGAGTTGGTATTGGTGGTATTCTTACTCAAGAAGGATGTCCTTTAGCCTTCTTCAGTGAGAAGTTATGTGATACTAGAAAGAGATATTCAACTTATGATAAAGAGTTCTTCGCAATCGTTCGATGCTTAGAACATTGGAGTCATTAGTTGATTGCCAGCGAGTTTATTCTGCGTTCAAATTATGAGGCTTTGAAGTATATTCAAGGCCAACACAAACTAAACTCATGTCATGCCAAATGGGTTGAGTTTCTCCAGCCCTTTCACTTCACTATCAAGCATAAGTCCAGCAAGTTGAATCAAGGCGCCGATGCACTTTCTCAGCGTTATCTATTATTATTTCAGTTAGATGCTTGTATCCTTGGATTTGAGCATCTAAAGGCATTATACCAGGATGATGAAGACTTTTGGGTGTTATATTCTGAATGCACGAAACATCCTAAAAGAGAGTTCTTAGTTTAAGAAGGTTTTCTCTTTAAGGGTGCTTGATTATGTGTCCCTAAATATAGCACTGGTGAGTTACTGATTCGAGAAGTCCATGCTGGATCGTTAGCTGGTTGGTGAAGACAAGACCCTAATCATGCTTATGGAACATTATTATTGGCCAGGCATGGAGAAGGATGTTCAAGACATCATTAGAAGATGCGGTACATGTCATATTGCAAAGAGTCATTCACTTCCCCAAGGGTTATACACGCCACTACCTATTCCCACGTTGCCTTGGGTAGACGTAAGTATGGATTTCATACTTGGTTTACCAAAGACATAAAGGAATAAGGATTCTATCTTCATGGTGGTAGATCGATTTTCGAGGATGGCTCACTTTATTCCCTGCAACAAAACTAATGATGCTACTCATGTTGTTGAGTTTTATTTTAAGGAGGTTATGAGTCTATATGGAATTCCCCGTTCCATTGTCTCAGATCAAAATACCAAGTTCTTAAGTCACTTTTGGATCACTTTGCGGAAGAAACTGGGTGCTAAACTCAAGTACAGTACCACCTTCATCCATAAACAAATGGACAAACGGAGGTTACTAATCGAACCCTTGGCACTCTTTTAAGGGTATTGATTATACATCAAGCAAAAGCTTGGGATCTATTACTTCCACATGCTGAGTTTGTATACAACAAGACTCCAAGCAAGGCTACTGGTCTTTCACCCTTCAAGGTGGTCTATGGGATTGACCCCCCAAGTCCACTTGATCTTATTCCCCATCCATTAGATCAAAGGCCGAGTGCGGATGCTGCAGTTAGAGTGGAAGAAATCCAAAAGTTACATGAGTTAGTGAAAGCCAAAATTGAGAAAACTACACTATCTTATACGATCCAAGCTAACAAGCATAAACGAGAGAAGCTCTTCAAGCCAGGTGACTTAGTTTGGATACATCTACGTAAAGAACATTTTCCTTCTAAAAGGAAAACCAAGCTGATGCCATGAGGAGATGGTCCATTTGAGGTTTTGGAGAAGATTAATGATAATGCTTATCAGGTGGATTTACCAGGAGATTATGCAGTATCAGCTGCATTTAACGTTGCTGATTTAAGTCCTTATGAGGCAGATGACTATCTTTCAGATTTGAGGGTCAAATATTCCCAACAAGGGGAGAATGATGGAGGTCCATCCACAAGGTCTATTACTATTCAATTGATCCAAAACAACTAAGAAATGAGGTCCAAATCCATGGCTATAAGTCATTTGGTGAAGAACATTCAAGTTAATGCACCCGGTTATTCATCTGGATTTTCACCCAGTTTTTGCTACTTGATTTCTCAAGTCTAATCCAAGTTTAAGTGCTCGTTTTTTGGTGTTATTGCAAGTTTAATACCTTAGTTTTCAAGTCCAATTAGAACCATCAGATTTGAAATTCAATTGGTGGGTTAAATCAGCTCATTTTCTGTCCTATGCCAGGTTGAACCCGAAACTGCACGGCTCTGGAAATCAGCCTATTTTAAGGGGGAAATGATTGTTCAAACGCTTTGATTCAAAAGGGAGGGTATTCTAGACATCTTAAGGATTCCTTCCATGCAAGGAAAGCTCATATTACTCAGCATTTGAGGTGTCAACCAAGCAGAACAAAAACATGCAGAAATGACCACCTTAACACCCGGTTACTTAGCTATGTGGTTTTCCCCCTAGATGGGTTTGCTAGCAGTGTGTGCCTGCCTTGTTGGTCATTTTGAGGTGCTTAGTCAGCCTGCCACCAAGCCACACACGAGCAAGACACGTGGGGCAAGAGGAAGGTGCCATTTTGCAAGCTATGAACCGGCCACACTTACAACACATAGCAGCCTTGCATACTTCAGCTTTTTAAGGTGGAGACCATGTAATGTTTACCTTTCTAGAGAGGAAAATGAGTCACCTAAGTTCCTTAATACTTAGGAAAGGTCTTTGAAAGTTTAAACATGTATTTTGTGCCTTAAACTTTCGAATTAGCCATGATTAAGTTCAAACCGTGTACTAGTTAGCTTAAGTAAGTTTAATGACTTTCCTAACTTAGAAGGAAAGCTCATTTCATGTATACTCAAGGCTTTTAAATGCCTTGGATGTTTATTTTGTAAGACACACTTGAACTTTGAATTAGGAGAAAGACTTTGTGTCTTTGAGTTTCCTTGAATACTTAACTTGCTTATCCTAAATTAGGCCGATTAAGATGGTGAACAAGTGAGTCTTAATCCTTGGTTACATGGTGTATCTTATCCTAATCTAAGATTAAGGGCCCTAAACTAGTGATTGGTGGCGAATCTTATCTAATCATCTAGTTTAGAACTATTCAAACTTATTTGAAAGCACTTAAAGTCCCTAAAGTTAGCTTCTGGGTTCTCTTAAGCCGTGAGCTATCTTTGTATTCTAGCTTGTGTTCTTCATCCATTCTTGCCTTCCCTGGCATGTTTCCATCAATATGTCTTCTGTTTTGTGCGATTATTGTGGATCTCCTGATCATGATGCTCATACTTATCCTTATTGTACTTATGTTGATGCTACATGTACAAGTTTTGAAAAGAAGATAAATGAAACGACTAATCAAATAATAGAGACCATGAAAGCAAGAATTACTGGATGTTCTCTACGTTTTAACCAAATAGGGAAACTTATAGTGAGCTTGATTTTAGTTTAGAATCTTCTAAACCTGACGTTAGTCTCTATGATGATTTTGAAACCTCTTATTCTGCTAGGCCTGACTTGAATGAAGACATGTATTTTCCTAGTTTAGATCAAGAGAGTAAATTCCCTATGTCTCTATCACTTGACCTTACACCCCGCACTAGCTCACCTAAGGGCATCACTGATGATGTCCTAGTTTTTGCCGACCCACCCACCACTCTAAATGACTTTTGTGAGTTTAGTGTGGGCGAACAATCCGATACTATTAGTGAGTTAGATATAAGCATCACACTTGAAGTTGAGCCTCATGATTTAGATGAGCCACAGGAAGATATTTCACAGGAGTTATGCGGTGAGGTAACTGAAGCTACTATTTTGGACTTTGATGATAATATTCTTTGCGTAGAATATGAATCTTTTTCATGTGGATTTAATGTGACTGAAGGTCTTGATGTGGGTTTTCATGTTGAATATGAATCATTCTTTTTTGATCACGTCATTCCTGACCTTCTATTTAAATTAGATGATAAACTTTTGTATGTAGAATATAAATCTTTTTCTTGTGAGTTTGATGTCCATGGAAGTTCAGCTGCTGATTTTTATACTGATTATGAGTGCTTCTCTTTTGACTCCATCCAAACTGACTTCCTTTTTGAATATTGCAAGCCTGGATTCGTTGAGTCTGAGATCATTGCCACTAAGAATTTTGCTTTCAATTAGACTCTCATGCTTTTTGATATGACAAGACTTCTTTTGCCCAGGCTGCTCGTTCATGATAATATAGTTTCTAGGCCAATGACCTCAATACTGGCTCGTTCTGAGCATGTTCATTTCCTTTCTAATTAGGCCCAACTATTTGATAAGTTGAGGTGGGCCCTTACCTATGCTTTATTGGAGAGCTAGATGTACTCTTTCTGGCTTCAACTCACTACTGTTCACTGTTTCTATGTGATTGAGAGTTGGGCTTCTTTATTTGATAAGCTGCTACGTGCTTTGATAAATTTTGATTTCAGTTGTATCTTTTAGCTTAATATGCAGTGGCTGATCCTCCATAAGCCTCATGTTGCATCATCTTCACGAGACACAGTTTGGGTACAACTTGTATCCAACCTGGTATGATCGTTCTACCCTCTCTTCTTCTCTTTTTCATTTCTTTTCTTTCTTTTTTGCACTCAGTTGGGGATATCTAGGGCTGTGAATATATGGGTGATCAATCTTGAGGAGCAATTTGGGATATATTGAGCCATGTGGGCTATGGTCACCCTTGGTTGTGATATTGTTTTGTGAATACTTGATAGTTGTAAATATCTAGGATAGTCCTTGTGTATGTTCTAGTTTCATTGTTTGGTTTCCTTGAATTTGTGTTTTATTCCCTTGGTTTGGTGTCGTGTTTCTTTAGTTTAGTGACTCTTGGTTTTCCTTTGGTTTTGTTTTGTTTAATAGTTTCTTTTTGTTTCCTTTTTAGTATTTTAGTGGTTGTGTTTTGGTTTTATGTTTTGTTTCTTTTGTTTTGAGTTTTGTTTTGTTATGGTTGGTTTGTTTAGTTTGATATTGTTTTCTAGTTTGGTGTTTTATAGCCCCTTAGTCTAGTTTTGTTTCTATTTTGGTGATTATGTGTGTTTTGGTCTAGTTTTGTTTAACTTTGGTTTTGATTTTGTTTTTGGTTTTGGCTTTGTTCTTGTTTTAGAATTGGCTTTTAGTTCTGGCTTTTGTGATTTTAGTGTTGACTTTGACTTTGGCTATTTCATTTTTTGTTTTGTTTTTTTAGTTTCTGGTTTTGGTTATTTAGTTTTTGGTTTAAGTTATGGTTATTTTGTTGGTTATATGTGTCTTGGTCTAGTTTGGTTTGGTTGGTTTTGGTTTTTGTTTTTCATTTACTTTTTTTTGTTTTGATTTTGGTTTTTGGTTTTTGTAAATATGTATGTTCATTTTTGTTTTGGTTTTACTTATAGTTTTAATTTTGATTTTGCCTCTTTTATGTTTTTGGTTTTTATTTTCATCATGTTCTAGTTCGTATACATTTGTGGCTTCGTGTGGTTTTATGATTGCATAGCTGATGTGATCGCTTTTTAGCACCTTAGTTTCCACAATGAGGACATTGTGAAGTTTTGATGTGGTGGTGAGGTGCTCATTTTTGAAAAAGTTTTGAAAATTTTTTGTTTTTGGGGACGTTTGTACTCTTTCTGATTAGCTTGAATCCCCTATGCTTTGGGTATTAGCTTGTATATAAGTAGGATGTGCATGAAAAGTCTCTGGCCTCAGTGTGTCATTCTAAGCCCTGATTCTAACTCCAATTGTTCAGTATAGATTATGTAATCCAATCCTTGTTTATTTCTTTATCATTATCTTTAGATCTTAGGCCTCCATGAATGATTCTCCCACTTGCTTGTGACACGATTACTCTGAAAAAAATGAGAAAAAGAAATTATGAATAAAGAAGAGAAAAAGAAAAAGCGATGAAATAAAATTTAGGATGACAAGTATCCCTTTGAGGCATGCGCTACTGGGCATTACCCTTTGAGGTACATGCTACTGGGTGTTACCCTTTGAAGCAATACTGTTATTAGGAAAGCTTGCTTCTAATGTTAATATGATAATAATGTAAGTCTATCAGTCAAGTGGGATTGAGTCTGATTTTGATAAATCTAAGCCTTGGGATAATAATACATTTGCACACGAGCACTGGGATGAATTCAGAATCTTGATGTTCAATGGGGTGAAAAATTAGTGCTCTAATGTCATTTATGAGGTAGAGGGCTTTGAAGTACATTATGTGCTTATGCAGGTTAATAACTTAGTTACATGGGTGATTTAGTTGATTAGAAAGTGTATATATCTTTCCTTATAGTTGATCAGAAAGTGTATATATCTTTCCCTAATTTTGTACATACTAGCTTTGAGAAAAACCAAAAAGATTTTCTTTTTGAAATAATTTTTGTAGGTATTTCACTTGAAAACCCTCACGAGACCTCACTCGTCCACTTGGGAGACCGAGGGGTTTAAAGGAATTATTGTGTATGCTAAATGCAACCTTGATTCTAACGACAGTGAGTTAGGACTTTCTTTTTCTTATTTTTCATTTTTTTTAGTTAGTTTAGCTATTGTTACTCAAGGACGAGCAAAATCTTGGTGTGGGGGTATTTCTTCGTGCCAAAAATGTGTCATTTTTACGATACTTTTATACTCGATTTATGCTCGTAATAATTATTATTTTTAGGTTTTTATTTGATTTGATTTTGTTTTATAGGTATTGAATAAATGTGAAAAAAATGCAGAAAAAAAAAGAAAAATGCCGAAAATGAAGAATCGGGCCAAGTCGATTCAAGCCCAACCTATTTTATCCATCAACAATAAGGGGGGAAAAAAGAAAACACCTGTATAATCTACCCAGCCCCTCCACGTGCCTGTTACGTGACCCAACCCCCTCCTTTTATTTTAGTTAATCTCCCCTTCTCTCTCCTCTCGGCCTGCAAAGCCTGAAACCCCTCCACTTGAAATCTCCATCTTCATCCTCACCATCATCTCCCTCTCTCTTTCATCCACCACGATACCTTCAAACCACTAGTACTACACCACCACCTTCATCCCCATCTCCACTGGCACTGAGCGCCAGCGTAGCAACATTATCATCCCATCGTGACCATCCACGCCATCTATAAATTCAAGGGCTGAGATGAAGCTGGACTTAGGTATAAATCAAGCTAGCGGCGCTTTAGGAAGATATTGGGTGACAATCTAGGGTTTAGGTTAGGTTTAGTTTAAGCTTTAGGTTTAGTTTTAGGTTTAACTTCGTTTTCGTTTCGGTCATTCGACATTTAGGGTTGTTTTGGTTTGGGGTTTCAATTTTAGATTTGTTTGCAGTCCTATTTCATGTAATTAGGCTTTGATTGCTAATTTTGAGTTGTCATTCATGAACTTCAGTCGTAATTGCAACAAATATTTGGGCTAATTTTGAGTAATTTCAAAATTTCCCCTCCCCTGTTCTTCGTTGGAGCATCAATGATGGTGAATTTGCCGTGTTGAGTAACCTTGGAAGCTCATGTATGGTTGTTCTTGATTGAGGTTTTGAAGTCCCTTCATCTGTTCTGGTTTGCATCGTTGCTCTATTCCTCTGTTTTAGTTTTCAATTTCGTCCTGATGAGCTCAGTTTTCTTTTGTTGATTTAGTAGTTTGGTTGATTTGATAATATTCTGATTTTAATAGTTTAGTTGATTTAGTTGATTTTAGTAGTTTGGATGATTTAGTTGATTTAGTTGATTATGCCTTAGTAGTTTGGTTGATGTGATCAAATAATTCGTTGTTCAGTTGCTCATTTGCTCCCCTGTAGCCCTCTTCTGGGTTTTGAAAACTGGAAGGTTTTGATGTGAATATACCATTGACTATGTTTGGTTTTGATTCGTGGTTGTGAGTTTGACGGTTTAAGTTCTGCTTAAATGGTTTAAATTGGCTCGATTATTGCTTTGTTTCAATTCAAGCGTTAGTTTTCATTACCCAATCGATGCTTTCGTGTGATGCACTTAAACCATTCCCCAAACCTTCTTAGTTGAGCAGCACTGTTTTCTCTTTATGGCTCTGTTTGCTGTTCATAATTTTCAGTTGATGAATTGTGGAGTATATTTGATCCCTGGATTGTGCTGGTATTGATTGCGCTTATTTTTAGAATACTTCAATTCTGCATTTACATCCTAGTTAGGGATTATGCAGAGTTTCATTTGTTTATAATCCATGTTTTACTTGTTTATTGCCTAATTTGTTTAGGATGTCGTTAGAGCAGTTTAAACTCATGTTAAATGACCTAAATCTCTTCGATCGTCCCTATGGAGATGACCCTCAAGTACTATGACGACAGTCGTATACTTGCGGCATTTTATTTTTCACTCAAAATAATCCTAGCAGTCATCTTAGTGAGGATGAATGGGCTAATGATGAAAGCTTTTAAAATCCTTTTTGAACCTAACAGTTTTGACTTCGATACATAAGAATAAAGCTGTAAGTTTGAGTGTTATAGCAAGTGGAATGTTGGAGCAAGTCATGGATTAGAGTAAAGCAAATCAGATATAGTTTAGAGAATCTTTGACAGGTAAGAATATTATAGATGACTAGAAATTGTGCTCTATGCAAGAATATAAGTGACATGAAACACGGAGTTTGTTATTTAAGTTCACCCAAACAAATTGGCTAGTCTCCACCTATGGCTCCCCCTTAGGATTTCAATGCTTTCACTCTCTCTTCTTGAGATATAACGCTCTGTCAGATTCTCTCAAATTTGTTCGAACAAGTCAGAGTCCACTCTTCTTGAGTTTAGGTCCCCTTGTTAACACATTTTTTTGCATCCTGTTTAGGATTAGCTTACAGCTCACACAAGAATTGTAACAATCTACCAAAGGTCCCATTATGAGCAGACTTGTCTAAAATCTCTTGTGGGTCAGCAATGCTCACTCACTTCTTTACATGAAGATCTTCTTCAGTCCTCCTACTCACAATTGTTTACAAGACACTACAGATGATAAGAGTGGAATATAACATTTGGTCATAAGGACAGTTCAGATATATGAGTTTTGAATTTGGTTATACTGCTTGTACTTTAATCCATTGTCTATGCCTTGAATTTATTAAACTCTTGGCTTCATTTTACCATTGGTCTCTTCAACTAGCCACTGAAGTGGAAAAGAATAATTTTTGCTCATATGTGCCTTGTACTTATAGAGCACTTAGCTTTATTTGACTGTTAGAGTCTTAAGCTAGCTACTGGAGTGTAACAGAATAATTTTGCCTTATATTCCAAAAAACACAACATCTGATTAGCATGTCTACTCCCGCAAAATCTCTGAAATAATGGACAGACAAAATGGTTGATCCCTAGGCTAGTCAAGTTTGGGTGGGGAATGAATTTGCATATTCAAAAGACTCTAACTATGTTTGTCAAAGACTCTGGCTCTAAATTTATAAGACAAGCAGGATGATAAGAAAGCAGTGATTTAAACTTAGCAAATAGAAAGCTTAGAGATGCTAAGAGATTAAGAGCTAAACTTGAAATAAAGGAAGAAAATTCATAGTATATGTGATGCCCTAGAAACCTAATTAGTTTTATTTCCAATAATTAATCTAAGTAATGAAGCAGACTCCTTAATTGAGGGCTACTACCGTATTTCCCGACAAATGTATAAGGGAAGACAATAAGATCAACTAATTAAAACATAGGAAGTCAAACCATTGGTAAAAATTGATTAACAATCGAACTCTCTGATATAACATTTTTGACTATAAATGAATGATTTCATGGCATCACACTAAATCCCGTTCTCATACATCACTTCAATATCTGAAAACAAAAAATTTTAAACAGTGAGACAAAGCTCAATAATACTTACCGCTAATAGTAAAACATAATTTAAATTCATTTCAAACATTTTGATGTGCGGAGGAAATAATTCAAACAGTTCAAAATAAATTAGTGCCCAATAACTTTAAGCCTTTTAAAACTGTTATTTTCTTAATTTCCAATATACACAACCAATTATAGGATTCATATTCTGGCGAATGAACCCAATAAAGGGTTTCATAGCCTTTAGTTAAACAACCCCATGCGTTACCAAATCTATGGTACCCATGACTTGGTATACAAAAAGCTAACATGGTATGTTCCCGAACAACCACATGTCATAAACTAGAGAGGCTATTTTGTCCCAATATCAAATAATCATATGCTGATCTTGGGAGGCTTCCTCCTATAAATCGCCTTAATCTTTCAATTTAATATTTTGTGATTTATGAATAGGCCAAATTGGCCTCAACTAAGCACAACCCATTCACAACCAAAAATTTAAATAGTTCAAAAAATCCAGTTAAACATGAACTGTTTGAGTATATCATCCGAATAACAACAGAATAAATCACAATCATAAATTCATAGTAAAATCACATATAGTAGTTCAACTTTTATGCATAAAATACTATTGAGATATAACATCATATAAATAATTTTTATAAACATTGTTTAAGCACCAATGCAAGGTAGGGCATAGAAATTACCTTGGTAAGCGTGGAAGTCCTAATTGGCTTGAGCTTGGTTCTCGAACAAGAGGCCTAAATGACAAAATTAGAGGTCACAACATGGACCAACTCTAAGTTAATTTCACAACCCGATTGACCTATCAAGGCCGAACTCCCAAAAACACATTACAAAGCACCAAAAAAATCATAGGACCTAAAATAATTTTATCAATTATTTCCTAATTTATTAAGTGAAAATCAAACTTTTTAATTGAGAATTAAATATTCAAATTCAAGTCAAAATTCAATCTCAACTTCTAGAATCATAACTTGACCTCTTGATACTAAATGATAAATGAACGTACACTTTATGGAAAGGCCTAGATATGGGGAAAAAAAACCTTTATTTTGGACCAACAATAAATCATCACAGTAAATTCCTTAAAAACTCAAGTTTTTATGACTGGCCAGAACCAAGTCAGATTTCCGCACCTGGAGAAGAAGATATGTCTCCCTCTTTTAAATCTAAAATGAGTAATTCAAAATTTTTAGTACATAAGACTCACAAATCTATGTCAACTATTTTTTTGGGTTATCTTTAGATAACTTGACTAATGTTTGTAAATTTTTTGAAAAAGAAGGTAGTGTAAGTCAATTTATCGCCTCTCTCTCTCTTGCTAGAATGGTGATGCCTGTTGGCTACTAACCACCAATTTAGTTACTGATCATCCATAAATGACAAATACCCTATACACCAATAAGTCTAACCAAATCCACAAGGAAGGGAGGGAAAAGAACAATAGAGTTAATACGTTAAAAAAAGAGAGGGATGATCAAAAAGGGAATATTCTTCTACTTTCAAGCCAAATTCTGAAAATTTAAGGAAGTGAATTAGATAGGTTAAGCAAGGGTAAAATGTCTTAATCAAAGCCACTAAACTGAAGTTTAGGCTTTTTCAAGCCCTAATCATTAACCTGCTCCTAGTGAGAAGAACCACGAAGGAGAGGAGGGGAAGTGGTGGCTGTAAGTGAAGGTTCTAGTGTTTGGGAGGGTCATCGGTGGGGAATTAGCTGGTAGTAGAGAGGGATAAGCATGAGAGCCAATGGGGAGTGGGGGGGAGAGAGAGAGAGAGATAGAAAGAGGTCAGCAGCAGTAGCTAGCTATTAACACTGTCTAAGCTGCGGATGAGGCCGACAGGTGGTAAGAACAGATAGAGGAGAGTGCGAGCATGAGGAATTAAGAGGAGAAGGCTAGTAGAGTATGTAATATTGGGGAAAGGATCTACTTCCATTAAAAAATATATATTTTTTCTTCTGGGGCTAACATCACCCCCTAAATAGGGCAGGAGCGGGGAGAGAGATTATTTAGGTAATTTGACCATTGGAAGGTATTTTTTTTTTTAATAGAAAAAGAACTTCATTAATGAAAAGTCATACGTCTCTACTTGATAATTCTTTGACAAGACGAAATCAAAAATGTCAAGATAGATCTCTATTTCAACAAAGCTAATTGTAAATATTTCTAATTTTATCCAAACTTTTAACATCACGCAAGCCACAAACCGTGCTTTTTGACTTCAGTTTGTTTTTTTAAATGCCATCGACCTATTATATGACTTCATATATATGATAGATCTAACTTGAAATATGCATCATCTTGTGACCTATATGAACTGTCGTTGTTGAATCATTCATAATCAAACTGAATTAAATGAATTGATATACTAGAATAGTACTCTCCAGGTGAATCTAAAACCTTGATTAAAGTTGCACTAATAGGCAAAAGAAATAACACTCACAAAAGTCAAGAAATAAAATCCTAAAAAGTGAAACCCTAACTCTCACAAGCAGGAGAGCAGTTTAACTCTTACAAGGAGAGAGAAAATATTAGAATAAACCACCAATATCAAAAGAAATTAAAAACATCTGAACAAATCAAAGCAAAAAAGGCTTACATTTGGCTTTAATTTAGCTAGGAGTAGCCCCAACAAACTAGACAAGAGAAGGAGGAAAGAGTGGGTGCAAAATTACGGTTTAGGGGGCAGGGTGAGGAACAGGAGAGTGGTACAAATATAATGATAGGTGCTGAAATTCTAAGAATTAATTTAGAGATCCTTGACAATGATTAATATCATTTTCAAAAATTACTAAAACAATTTGATTTTTTTTTTTGGGGAATTTTGGTAGTGAAAATTTGGGAATTAAAATATGATTTTTTAATAAGGTTTGGGAATTAAAAGTCTAAATTGTATCAATTAAGTTTATTATTTTTCTTCATTAAAAGCTTTCGGTTAGGCCAAGATTGAAGAAACTTAGGCTTGGATTAAAGTTCTAATTTATAGAGGTTCACAAACTAAACCACAAGCTATGAGTTTAAGCACGCTAGCGATAAATTCTAAAAATTAAATAGTGTAAATAATTTTCTTTCGTAACTATAAACACCACATTTTGGGGTTCTACATTCTAATCCCCTTAAAAGAAGTTTCATCCTTAAAAATTCACAAATACCTATTCCAGAAAACACATAAGAATATGTAGACCATATTTCTTCTTCCAATTTGCAAGTTGCCTCGCCAAGGTGTGGTTAGCCCATAGAACCTTCAAAAGTGGAATTATTTTATTGCGAAGCTACTTCTAGTTATGATCTATCTCAATTGGTTGTTCCTCATAGGTCAATACTTCCTGAACTTGCAGAGGTTTTGGTTCGATCATGTGAGAAGGCTATAGGATACTTGAATAAATTGGGTAGCCTTGAGGACTCTCCTAGCATCTGCAGTCTATATACCGCTTTGCCCCTAAGGTCCATAATGGGGTAATAGCTAATATACCTTAAGGTGAGCTTGCCTAAATTAACTTTAGATTCCAAAGTTGAAGTGTCATCAATTTCTCATCATCATAAATGAGTTTTGTACTTGTTACCATACAATGCTTCAAGTGGAGACATCTTATGCTAAAATGACAGCTATTATTATAGGAAAACTCGATCAATCCTAGCTACTCATCCCATGCCCTCTTTAATCCAGAGCACAAACTCCAAATATGACCTTTAATGTCTGGGTTATTGGTTTCATCTACGCTTTAATCATTGGATGTTACACATAAATGAATTTCAGTCTAATTCAAGAAGCTTCTTGGAGTTTTCTTCAAAGCAATGCTTCATATCTCATGTTAAAAGTCAGTGCCATCAAACTGTGCGCCTCACTCAACACAATAAGGTAATCTTCTCTTGGTAGGCATGAACATACATACCTAAGCTTCAAGTGTAGCAAGCAATGCTTGGTGTTAGCTTGTGGATCAATCAATAATTTGTAACCCTATTGCTTGATGACACTTTTAGGGATATAATACTTTATGCTCTGGTCCCACTTTACCAATTACATGAATGTCTACCCTTAAATCACTATATAAGCCTTACTATTGTCTGGCTTTGGTTCACCAAAGCATATTTAATATGATCTCTGCCTCATTAAGCAACATTTCCAAGCACCCTTAGTTCATTATAAAATTCCTTAAATTTCAGCCAAGTTGTAGATATATCCTAAGATTCATATGTAATGAAATAAACTTCCTCTTTTATCCTGGATATACCTTTTTTCCAAACTTTGCTTAAGAATTCAAAATAGTTATCTCCCAAGAGTCAAGTTAGCATCCCAAGCTCAATTAAGGTGATGGTATCCAACGATAGAAGTTTGTTTGATAAATGAACCCCAAAATTGTAGCCAAGTGAATATATCTCAATAGACCACTACAATAGTCATTTCCTCATAATTAAGCTATCATCATATTTTCATGTTACTTTCCTAATTAGTTCTCCAATTGTTTCACCATGAGGTTTATGGACATGTTTATCATGTTGTGACACCCATATATGACCATGCAACATGAATGACTCAAAAGCACCTGAATTATATGTATAACACTAAAAATTTTCAATAAGGTCACCTACAAGCTGAGGAATGTCAGAACATATAACTCTCTATGAAAACGCCAGCTTCTCCCAAGATTTTGATGTATCTGCCAAGGGTCCAAGCGAAGACTCAATTGAAGAGTGAAAGCTTACAAACCAAGGGAGGATACAATCAAGGGAAACCAAGGAAAATGTGATGAATTATGCTGGTTGTGATGGATTTGTCAAGGGAAGGATGAAACCAACCTAAAACCCGCCAAGTACTCGACGTGAATAAGTGAAACAAGAAGGCTTGAAGGTGGCACGGTCGTGCCTATGGACACGGCATGGCCGTGCCAAAATTCTGCTCGGCCGTAACTTGTCTTCTTACTTTGCACGGTTGGAGTTGCCTTGAAGAGGGGATGTTTGCTAGACTTTTTGGGATTGTCTAGGCTGCGATTATGGATGGAATGGAGAGTATGAATAGTGTGGGAATGTAGGGATGTGAAGCAGTTTCAAAGTGAAAGATTACTAACTCAAAACTCAAGTTAATAATCTCACCTTAATTCATCTTAAATCCGGTTGCATCAAACCAGGATAGGATAGACTAAACTCATAGAATGGATACTGATATCACCACCAATCTTGAGTTTAGGGCCCTTAACCTCAATTAGGATACAGAAACACCACCTAATTAAGAGTTAAGACTTACTTGAACACCACTTAGTTCGGCCTAAACTAAGATAAGCAAGTGAAGTGTTTAAGTGTGCAAAAGCACGAAAGCACAAAGCTCTCAACTTGGGTTTTGATTCAAATCTAGTTGTCTTCTCATACAAGGGGCATGCAAGCTCTTTAAATGGAGCTAAGCTAGCAAGCAAGCACACACACACACACCTCTACCTTTCTTAATAGTTAGGAAAGGTATTAAGAGCTAACACAAGCTAATTTGTGCTAAACTAGATTACAAGCTTGCTTAAACTAATCTAATACATCTTAAACATAAAGTAAAACATTACTAATATTCATTATACATCAATCTACTCTTAAACTAAGGTTAATACATGCTGAGATTTTGCTGAGCTCCCATTGGTTAGCCGTAAAGCAAGAACCCCTTTACGACTGGCCAGTCACATGCAAGAACACAATTTGCTGCCTTTGCTTCCCATTGGTTGCTCTTTTCAAGAGTAACTCCTTTTTCAGCTGATCATTGAGCTCCTAGAAGGCTAGGGACGTGTGCCCCTCAGCATGGGAAGGGAGGAAACCCTTTGGAGAAGGAAAGCTAATTGCTACTGTAAGCTAGAGTGTGCTGGCAGGATGCAGGGTCTGTTTACAGGCCACGTTTTCTAGGGCAAACGTGGTCATAACTTGTGTTGCCACACATGGTTGGAAAGCTTGAGAAGTCCTCTAACAGCTCCAAGTGGAATTACTCAATTTGGAGTTCATTTTCCTGATGAAAATGTCAAAATGGCCAGACTGGTCTGAACCGGGTCTTAGTCTGCACAGTTTGGAAGATTGACCTGGTTCTTCATCTTCCACTTGACTTAACTTGCTTTTATCATTTGGAACACATTTTTAACATCTTGGGGACCCAAAAAATGTAAAAATACAAGACTTAAAAAAAAATATATCATACGAAATAAATATAACAAAACCGGGTACATTCTGACCCTGCTGGACAGTTTGTATATCTTGGGTTTATTAGCAAATTTGAGAGGGCAAATGAAGTCCAAATGGGATGAAACTTTTTTTTTTGCAAAGCTGACTTCTTGAACTTTAATCCCAATGCACAATATTGGACTTAAACCTTAAAGGGTTTGACATAATTAACCTCTCAAAACCGGGTTTGCTGCTGAAAATAAACCTGACCTGCTGTTTTAGGTCCTTAAACAAAACAAGGATGAATTATTCACCCTTTAATCACCAAAATGAAATTACCTAGCTTGATTTGATTCGTTAAATCAAAGGGCATGGAGGGATCTCCATCAGATTTTCACACAAGGATGAAAGGACGAGATCATTAATTGATCGCATTGAGTTAAGTTTATGTCAAGTACAACTATAATTCTAATAAAATCACGATTGTTGAATGCACTTGTAATTGCAAATGGAACTTGAATCTTGAGTATTAAATGACAATATCAATTCAAGGCTATCAAAGCAAGCACACACACACACACACCTCTACCTTTCTTAATAGTTAGGAAAGGTATTAGGAGCTAACACAAGCTGATTTGTGCTAAACTAGAGTACAAGCTTGCTTAAACTAATCTAATACATCTTAAACATAAAGTTAAACATACCAATATTCATTATACATCAATCTACTCTTAAACTAAGCTTAATACATGCTGAGATTTTGCTGAGCTCCCATTGGTTAGCCGTAAAGCAAGAACCCCTTTACGGCTGGCCAATCACATGCAAGAACACAATTTGCTGCCTTTACTTCCCATTGGTTGCTCTTTTCAAGAGTAACTCCTTTTGCAGATGATCATTGAGCTCCTAGAAGGCTAGGGACGTGTGCCCCTCAGCATGGGAAGGGAGGAAACCCTTTGGAGAAGGAAAGCTAATTGCTGCTGTAAGCTGGAGTGTGCTGGCAGGATGCAGGGTCTGTTTGCAGGCCACGTTTTCTAGGGCAAACGTGATCATAACTTGTGGTGCCACACATGGTTGGAAAGCTTGAGAAGTCCTCTAACAGCTCCAAGTGAAATTACTCAATTTGGAGTTCATTTTCCTGATGAAAACGTCAAAATGGCCAGACTGGTCTGAACCGGGTCTTAGTCTGCACAGTTTGAAAGATTGACCTGGTTCTTCATCTTCCACTTGACTTAACTTGATTTTATCACTTGGACCACGTAACTAACATCTTGGGGACCCAAAAAATGTAAAAATACAAGACTCAAACCAAAATATATCATACGAAATAAATATAACAAAACCGGGTACATTCTGACCCTGCTGGACAGTTTGTATATCTTGGGTTTAGTAGCTAATTTGAGAGGGCAAATGAAGTCCAAATGGGATGAAACTTTTTTTGTTGCAAAGCTGACTTCTTTAACTTTAATCCCAATGCAAAATATTGGACTTAAACCTTAAGGGGTTTGACGAAATTATCCTCTCAAAATCAGGTTTGCTGCTGAAAACAAACCTGACCTGCTGTTTTAGGTCCTTAAACAAAAACAAGGATGAATTATTCACCCTTTAATCACCAAAATGAAATTACCTAGCTTGATTTGAGTCGTTAAATCAAAGGGCATGGAGGGATCTCCATCATTCTCCCCTTGTTAAAAAGATTTGTCCTCAAATCAATTTAGGTAATTACCTCCTCTTCTTGATTCATTGTATGGCTGAAACAGAATCAACCATTCGAATAACTTGTCTTTGCTCTTGGAGGTTCTCTTCTCGTCAAGTCCCTTGCTGATTTGGATGTTATATATGGGGGACTTTTTGAACATGTCATAAACCACTTCCTCACTTACTCTTAATTCAAGATCAGGAGTTGTAAGTAATGGCTTTGAATGCTTTTGACAGAAGGTTTATTTGAGTGCCTTGGGTGTGGGTGGAGTGGGAAGAAAGGTTGATGGTTCACCAAAGGTCATGAAAAATATACGTTGATTCGCTTTGCCTTTTGGTGGGTGGAAAGTGTCTAAGGTGAGCATTTCACCTTTATCCGCCTCAATCTCGATCTCTGCAAGATCATCTCCTTCATCTTCTTCATCCTCTTTCTTTTCCTCTTCTATTTTGACCTCCTCAGTTGCCTTCCATTCAGCCAAGGTAACATACCTTCGGTTTGTACAATCTGATGCTAAGTAACCAAAGCCTTGGCACTTAAAACACTTTGGGATGTTTTTAGGAAGGGGTTTTGGTGTGAGTTGTGGGGGTAGGCCTTTTTGTGGAGTTTGGTTTTTTTATGGAGAAGGGGAAAGGAATGCCGTGGGTTGAGGGACATAAGACAAACTCCCATTGTTTAAGGTTTGTTCATATGGTGAGGGATTTGGGATTTCATGCCGTGAGGGCGGTTTGCTCTTCTTTTGCTGCTCAACTTTGTGAGCTAGCACACATACTTCATCAAAAGAAGTGTAAGCTTGCAAATCAACAACATTAGCATACCTAGGATCAAGACCTCCCAAGTATCTAACAATTGTTTGTTCTTCTGGATCTTGCAAATCACACTTAATCACAAGCTTTTCAAATTCACGAGTGTATTCTTCTACACTCAAATTACCTTGGTTCAAATGGTGGAGTTGTGAGTAGCAATCTTGAACATAGGTGGAAGGAAGAAACCTAGCCTCAAGCTTTGATTTCATCTTCTCCCAGGTTCTGATTTTGGACTTCCTTTCTCTTACTCTTTTGGCACACAAGTTAGTCCACCAAAGAGTAGCAGACTTACGAAGCCTTAAAGCAATCAGCTTCACCTTTTTGTCTTCTAGGATGTCCTTGTACTCAAAGACTCTCTCAACTGTGTGTAACCAATCCAAAAAATCTTCAGGATGAAGCTTGCCTTCAAATTCTGGAATTTCAACCGTGAAATCATTTGCACTAGCTTGATTCCGTGAGTCTTATCTAGTCATTCTCAATGGTTCATCTTCACTAGATGAATCAAGAGTATGGCTAAACACTTGTTCTTGCCTTCTTGCGGTAGAATAGGATGGCTCTTCATTCATATTCTGCTTTTGTTTGAGAAAAGCACCCAATTGCTTGCGTAGGTACTCATTTTGTGCTTTTAACTCTTGATTCGAACTCTTCAGCTCTTGATTAGAAGAAGTAATCTCATGATTACTCTTCAAAATAATATCAAGCTTCTCTTCTATGCTCAAA